>JBBPBX010001457.1:55621-84967 GCA_038048925.1 Garcialebias charrua
ATATAGGTAGATAGGTAGTTTCCTCAAATGATTGGGGTGAACAAAGAATAATTCATGGGGGCCAAGGCCACCATTACCTTCCCAGCTCTCCCATTGCACCTGGAGGTGTCTAAACGTCTCCCTCCACTCTCCAGGATCCGTTACTCTGAGCTGCCTCGGTCCAGAAAGATCAAACCCCTCAAATGACGGGGGACATCGACTGCTGCTTGTTTTACTTTTGCTTCTAAACAAATCCCTTTAGTAACCGTTTTTATGTGAGGGTGGTTTGTTTGCTGTGTGTTTGTTCTGTGTTCATTTTGTTGTAGCCTACACCAACTTCTCTTGACTGCCACATTTTAAGTTCACGTTCACATTCCTGGTTCCTTTGATCTTTATTCTATAATCTGTTGACACGCCTTAGCTGCCGACACGTATTGAATTTCTTGCCAAAACACGTCATGCTGAGGTTCATGATTAGTAACTGATACCTGACCTTTTTTTGAAAGCATCCAACAGATCAAGTTTTGGATCTGACAATCTACACTTTTTATGATAAAACGCCTGAACCACTATGGACGTTTCCATTAACTGTAAACTAACACTTGTCTCAGAATGTTCTCATGCTTAACTATTTACCTGCAAACACTTCTTATTCATGCTGTTTTAAAAATATTGATGTGGTATTTGAACGCATCAAACGCAGGCAGGAAGTTGTGAAGGCGCTGAAACTTACGAACCTCCTCCTGCAAGCAGCGTGTTGGCCTATGAGGAAGTGGGCTCAGGTAATGTTTGGAGCTCTCGTTTATTCAAATGCAAAGCTTTTGTTTTCATGAACTGTTACATTTGTTCTTGTACATTTTTCAGTAAATAAAACTTTCATTTTTACTTCACAGAATCTGATCTGGAGGATTTGAGTTGTTATACTCAGGGTACAGAGCCTGAACCTTTTCATTTTAGAGCCTTTGAGGACCATCAAAGGCTTGATGACCCAACTGGAGGACATCCAGACCAAGTGGGAGCACAGAACTGGTACAAGAAAGTTCAGAAATAATTTACAAATTTATCTACCAATGAACCCCAAAAACAGCAATCTTCTCACTCCCTACGCTGATTGTATTGCCGACATTAAACAGTGGCTTCACCGTAATTTTTTGTTTTTAAACGAAGGAAAGACAGAATGCATCTTCTTCGGTGATGATGCTCCCTGTAACTTTGGTGCTCTAACTTCCAAATGCAGACCAAAAATTAAAAACTTGGGGGTGACATTTGACAAGGACTTAAAATTTGATAAACAAATAGCGTCTGTAGTCAAGGCCTGTTTTTATCAACTACGTCTTTTATACAAAGTTAAACCTTTTTTAAATCGTTTTGATTTAGAAAAGGCCATTCATGCTTTTATCACCTCAAGGCTTGACTACTGTAATTCCCTATATGCAGGAATCTCCCAATCCTCCATTAGACGCCTTCAATTGGTCCAAAATGCTGCAGCTAGACTTTTAACCAACACCTCCAGACGTGAACACATTACCCCTGTTTTATTTTCTCTCCATTGGCTTCCAATTGATTTTAGAATTAAATTCAAAATTTTATTATTCACTTTTAAAGCACTCAATGGTCTTGCCCCACTGTATTTGACTGATCTTGTAACTGTCCGTGAATATAGGAGAACACTGAGATCATCTAATACATTTCTCCTGTCCATCCCAAAGTCCAACTACAAACGTTGGGGTGACCGGGCCTTTTCTGTCGTTGCACCCAGTCTCTGGAATATGCTACCTCTGGACTTGCGCTCCATCACTCATATGGAGTCTTTTAAATCTAATCTTAAAACCTTTTTATTCAGGCAGGCTTTTAATACCTAGTAGTTCTTTGACATTCTTGTTAGGTCTTAATTGTTTTTAATTTTTAACTGGCTGTTTTTTATTGTTATTTTTTATTGTTTGTTTTATTTCTGTATTGTTCAGCACTTTGTGCGCCTTCTGGCTGCTGAAAAGGGCTCTATAAATAAAGATTGATTGATTGATTGATAAATGGACATCCTGATGCATGCACATTATTTCAGGTAGATAAATCTAACAAGGTTGAGTTAGGTCCTCTGGATGGATTCTTCTTTGTTGAAACGTTTTGTCTTTTACCCAAAAGACTTCTTCAGTCTGAGGAGCTGCAACAAACAGTCTCACTACGAGAAAGGGCTGCTTATCCACCTTATTCCTATGCCCCATGGTGCCTTGTGTGAATTATGGGCACAACTTCTGGCATGGACCAGAACCGGCGTTTGTTTGTGTGCGAACATCACGAGCTAATGAAGTTTCTCTGAGCATTGTGGATTTAATTTAAACAAGTAGGAACACCACCTGTAAGATCTCAAACAGGACAATATAATCACACCACTGTCCACTGCGGAGAAGCGATGGGAGGACGACTTGAAGAAGTGGCTGCAGATTACATCTTCTAGTGTATTTAGCTACTTCACTGACTCAGTTCTTCTGACAGTGAAGTGATGAACAACCTGAAAAGCTCTGAGTCATATCAGTATCTACAGAGTAAGGTCGGTCGTGTTTTATGAAAAGAGGTGGAACACAATCTTATTTACCTTTAAAGCAGACAAAGAGCCCAGCCAAAGCCTTAACCTCCTTGGACCTGGCATCCAAAGAGTCCGGGTCTTAGGAGGTTAAAGTCCTCCATCACTGAGCTTGAGTTAATTACAGAGAAAATCATTATACAGAAGACAAACATATGCTATAATGCTGTGCCCTTCATACACTTGAAATAATACCTGATATTCTCGTCGCACTGTTTTCAGTCCTTCTGAGGATCCAGATCTCTTCTTCGATGGTTTATTGTAGTCCAGCCACAAAGTAGGATGCAGGTTTTCCTCTGCTGGCCGTTATCAATAAAGTGAAATGAGCACACACACATGTACAACGTTTCGGATGATCACACCAAGTTCACATTTTTCAGCCACATTCTTCTTAATTCCTCATCTGTAGGTATAGGTGATGGAAACCTTTATTGCTTTTCACAGGAACAGGTTTGTGTTCAGAACTCTGTTGTTGTAGCCACTGATTTAGTTTGGTCTGGTTGTTTGTGCAGCTGTGAACAACACAACAGGTACCTGGACTCCACAAGGCAATTTTAGTAAACTTTATCGATGTTGAATAAATGTAAATAAAACAAAAATAGTGTTTTCATCTGCTAAATTGAATGTAAATTACTTTAAAATAAACTGCCGTTTGTAATCTGCTACCACAGCTAACCAATGCTCACGGCTTCTTCTGGTGTCTGACAGGAAGTTGTACCATAATCAGTTATACAGTAGAGCCCAGGAATAAGGTCGATAAGATAATCTCTTACCGTTTTAAAGATGGCTTCCTCCACTCCTCTCCTCAAACCATCGTTCCTCTCTATCAAGGATGTGAACATCTTCATCCCTGAAAGAGTGACCGCTGACCTGGAGATGAGTGTAGACTGCAGAGTCCTGACCTGATGATGTTGATCTTCTGTGCTGGTCCATCCTTTTGGCCAGTGGCTGTTTAGTTTCCCCGATATAAGACTGATCACATCTCTGACACTGAACAGCATACACAATATTACTCTGTTTGTGCAGGGGGACTAGATCTTTGGGATGAAAAAGGGTTTAAAAGCCACTGGGACGTTATGGTTAGAAAATAAACGTCTCAATTTCTCCGAAAGTCTCGCAATATATGGAATGACCACTGGTCTGGGTCTGGGTTCCTTCTTACCTGATGGCTGGCTGGAGTCCTGTTTGGGTTTCTGCTCTGCTTTGAGGAAGGCCCAGTTAAGATATCCACATTGCTCTGGAGCCTGTCTTGTGTGGGATTTCTCCTTATGCCTGGCTCCTGAGTTAGTGGGGACTCTATTGTGTCTGTCAGCAGCAAACTGGTTGATCCACTATGAGAAGGTTCTGTTTATGAGACTGAGTTTGTTGCAGCTCCTCTGACTGAAGTCTTTGGCTAAAAGACGAAACGTTTCAACAAAGAAGAATCTGCCCAGAGGACCAACCTTGCCAGATTCATAAATGAACCTTATTGTGCAAATGCATATAAAAATTTGTTCTGCTGTTTTTGTGCTATTTTAACCACATCAAAATGTTCAGCTCTTTGAAAATATTCCTGCTGTGACTTTTGGTATTTATGCGTATTTTAAAGCTATTTTTCTGATATTTTCGATCCTTTGCACCGTTTGTGCTTTTTTTTTATGTAAAGGTCAACTATCTCTTTCTGCTCATTTCATGAATTGCTTTTTTTCTTTTTCTTTTTTTTTTAAAGCTTTTTCAGCTACCTTTTGTTGCCAATTTCAGCTTTTTTCTGCCTCTCGGCTCATTTGCTAATTGCAGCTACTTTTTTTTGTTTGGCCTCATTCAGCTTTTTCTGCACATTTCAGCTGTTTTTTTTTCTGCTGCTTTCAGCTTTTGTTTTCCTGCTTTTGTCAAATGTGAGCTGTTCAAATTCAGCTCAAATTAACAGTTTAGAGATGAAACATTTTCAGCAGAAGTCTTTCAGCAATAAGCATGTTCACAGGAAACGCACTTTCTCAAGTTCCCTTCCGTAAGCCATACAGATGGGAACGTTTACTGTAGGACAGAAACCTGGTCTTGACAAATCGTGCTGTGTCTGTTCGTTGCTTCGTCCAGGCCTCAGACTTCTCCTCCCTCTATGCCATCGACAGCGATCTACACTCCTCCAGTCCCCACTGTGGCCACGAACCAAAACTTCAGCTGTCATAGCACAGATAATGTGGAAGTCACATCCCAGCTACATTTTCCTCCTAGTACTTTGTCTTCAGCAGCTGAGGGTGAGAAACCAGCAACACACCATTCATTCAGTCTTCATCCTCATACTGTGCCTCTCATCTGATACTTTCATTTTGTCACTCCTGCAGAGGCAGAGTGGTTTTCGGGGGCAGAACAGGTGAGAAATACATTTTATTCTGATTTAAAAGAAAACATCTTGGTCTGACATGATCACATAAGAAACCAGAGTACTGTATGACACACCATACGCCTGCCGACAAACAGCAGCAATCTGTAGCAGTGGCCCTGCCAAACCAACCTTTTGTACATTTTGAACTTGACTTTTGACTTTGACCTTGCAGCTAATTAGCTTATTAAATATAATAACATAAAATAATTAACTTTAAGTTTACACAATGCTCTGTCTGGTGGAACAAAAGTGTATCAGGTTTAATTACATTTTCTTGAGTGGATCAGAAGTTCTGGGCGGGACAAGAGAACGTTTACGGACAAAGCATCAAATCAAAAATATTGCTTTGCTAACTGAACCAAAAGTAACCATAATGTTTTGGTGTTTTATGTTGAAATGGACGATTAGGTGCTGGAGGTCAACATCACTCAGCAACAGCAGCAGGTTGTCCCTCCAGCTGTGGAGGGGTCTGAGGGGGCTGGTGTGACTCCTAAAGAGGTGGGTCGAGTTTTTATCACAGATGAACTGGAACATCTCTGGGAACATCCGGTCCTTCCAGGAAGCAGCAATGATTGTAATAATTCAAATTCAACCAACTCCTGAAAACTTGGGTCAGAATTGCAATTTTGACCAAATGTCTGAACTCCTGCCTGATTCCACTGCCTACAATCTGAGCCTGCAAAATAAAAATAAAACATAGCCAAGAATATTATTTATAGCATCAAATGTTGGCTACGGATGAAATTTGTGCAACTTCCAAAATGTGAGGGTAAGTATTTTTTACAGTGTGCTGCTGTGTCTTAGAACAGACAAAACTTAACAAAAAAAAAAAAAAAGTCTACTGCAAAACACACATGAGAACAGCCGTGCACATTCCAGTTCAGTCAGCCGACCTGTGACCTGGCTAGATGTGACGAACGACAAGGAAGGGGTTTTATGAAGGAGGAAAGCATTTGGCTGTGAAAAAAGTCAGTCACAGAGATATAAGTTTATTAAGTGAAGAACAGCTGACCACATAAACAGCAGAGGCATGAAGGGGAACAGGAAGAGTCCGGCTGCTTGAGCTCTTTCTCATCCGGGTTGGAAAAGGTGCAGGCACTACAAGGTGAGGACTACAGATATGTTGCAAGGGCTGAAGCGAACTAGGCTATAGAAGCAGAAACTTATTACTGTTTGTCAGAACGGGTCAGTGTCAGAAAGTCCAAGAAAAATAATTACAGATTAAACCAGGCCTCATTGCACCGCTGCAAAGAAGAAAACCAACACATGTGAGCTCACACAATAGAAAAGCTGTCCCGTGTAACCTAAATTTCATTGCATCAAATGAATGCTAACGTTATTTTCTTATTTTATAATATTACTTGATGTTTGTTGATGCATGTTATTTATTTTAATGCTCTTCTTTTAAGAAAATGCTTAAAAGGATTGTTGGCTTTTAAAAAAAGACAGGAATCTTTTTTTTGTTGAGAAATATTACATAAACACATGCAGATATTTTTTGTGATGTTTTTTCTTAGCACGTTAAAGAATAAATAAAATTTAAAATCTATGCAGCTTTCTGCAGGTTTCCAAGCAACTATTGCAATCGGGGAAAAAATGGCAAATGACTTTCAAAATTGAGATTTGCATTAAAAAAAATCAGGAAAACCTCACGGAATTTGAACCCTGTTCTGCTGATTAAACAATTATCTTTTGGAGATGTTACCATTTTCAAGTATTACGTATAGTACTAGTAGTACATTCAAGATTCTTTATTTGTCATATTTACATGTTCATGTAGTAGTGTTCCAGTATCAATGAGTCCATGTCCTGATTGATTGGTTGTAGTGGCTGTTTAGTTTGTCATGTTATACAGTATAATCTTTAGGAATGATTGCTGTGTGCATGTGTTGTAATAATAATAATAATAATAATAATAATAATAATAATAATAATAATAATAATAATGAATTCAATTTATAACACACTTTTCATTAATGAAAGTCTCAAAGTACAGGCTACAATTTACTTCCTGTCATTTCTGAATGACAAATCAATGTTTGTATTTAAAAGAATGGTTAAGGTTAAATTGTTAAAAACATATATCTGAATGAATTTTAATGAGTAATTTTATGAGATAAAGGAAGTTAAATGAGATGTTCATTTTGTTTTGGTATTTAAAGAAATTGCTTGCTTGAATTGTTTATTAGAGAATAAGGGGCAGATATAATAAGATTTTTTCTTCATCTGCTGCCTTTCATTTTATTTTTTATTTTTCTTATGTTATATGTTAATTGTTTTGTATTTTATTATAAAATGAATGAATTTAAAAAATGTGACTCTCCCCCTCACTTAAGACACTAAGTTCTGAGCATTTGATGTGACTGAAATAGCTCCTGAAATTTCAAGATTTACTCAGGGAAGACTTGGGAAATTTTAATAAAATGCTGGGAACCATATTTCTGAAAAAGCTGCAACAATATCAGATATATTTGAGCTGCATTTCTTGGTTGATCACCAAAAGGCTGTAAAACCCTGGAGGGACTGGATGTAATAACGTGAAACCTGGATTTGACTTTTTCCCCCCTGTGTACACAGACTAAGACGGGATGGTTCAGAGGATGGTTCAAATCAAAACCAGAAAACAAAAGTGATGTTCCGAAGGAAAGGTCAGAGCAGGAAGGCCCAACTCAGACTGTAAGAGTCCATCTGATGGTAAACGACACATTTAAAATCAAAGCTTCAGCGGGGTGATGGAAAGTCTTTATATTCTTAGGACCCGCTCCCCATTGCTGGCCTTTATCCTCCATCCCTACCCACAGCGCCCCTTCTTGGCACATTTCCTTCCACACCCTCTGCTGCAGGAATAAATCCTTTCTCAAGAAAAGCAGGTGAGTTGTTTCTTGAATTTAAATTATATCAAGTCGATCTTTAAAGTGCAGCACCCACCATTTTTATATTGTATATCCAGCTAACTATCATAGACGCAACAAATAATACCTCTACTGTATTCTGTAGCAAATGTTGAAAGAAATCACAAAAAAGTTAAATCTGATCATCTGGACAGTAAAAATATAGAATTTGTGACAACTTCACACTGTTTCAGTCACAGCTTTGGAAACGGCTCATTTACTTCCATATGGGGTGTGATATCACACCAGGGACCAAATCATGACAGACCATCAGATTTCCATTGAGGCAGCTGCAAAGATGGGCAGTGTGATGGAGAAAACATTACAACCCCTCATATGTTTTCACTCCCCATTCCCTCCCAACAAACAAACACCCCGCACCTCATTTCTGACAGAGGATCAGAGTTTGGTGCCAAAAAAGTCTACAAGAAGAAAAAGATGCGGAAGTTGAAGGAAATTGAAGGAAGTTCAGCATCAATAGAGACAGAGTGAGAGTGGGAGTGAGTCATGAGATTTGAGAGATTTGTGATGTTTAGTGTTTGGATTTTATAGAGTGTAGCTTAATTTGTTTAGTGTTTAGTCAGTTTTAGTGTGTTTGAGTCAAAAACAATGAGGCGACTTTTGAACATGATGCTGCAGTTTGAGGTGGAGGATGGAGCCTTAGACCCAGTGATGGATGGAGCTGTGCTATCAGAATCTTTTCAGACACGAGGCAGAAAGGAAAAAGAAAAACAGTCAAAAAGAGTGAGGACTTTAACAAGGAAGTGGGAGATCCATTATTTATTTTACGAGAGAAAAAAAGAGGAATTCACACTCCTGACTTTGAATATACAATCCTGCTTTTGAACACACACTCCTGCCTGTGAATATGCACTCCTGCTTGTGAATTCACACACTCCTGCCTGTGAATATGCACTCCTGCCTGTGACTACACACTCCTGCCTGTGACTACACACTCCTGCCTGTGACTACGCACTCCTGCCTGTGAATACGTACTCCTGCCTGTGACTACGCACTCCTGCCTGTGACTACACACTCCTGCCTGTGACTACACACTCCTGCCTGTGACTACGCACTCCTGCCTGTGACTACACACTCCTGCCTGTGAATACGTACTCCTGCCTGCCTGCAAATACACACGCCTGCCTGCAAATACACACTCCTGCCTGTGACTACACACTCCTGCCTGTGAATACGTACTCCTACCTGCCTGCAAATACACACTCCTGCCTGTGACTACGCACTCCTGCCTGTGACTACGCACTCCTGCCTGTGAATACGTACTCCTACCTGCCTGCAAATACACACTCCTGCCTGTGACTGCCCAGTTCCTGGCACGACATCATCAGCCTTTGGTAATCATCTACCATGTGCTTGGGTGTTTCCTTCACTGGTTTGATTGTTTAAGGTTTTTTAACTCTAAGAACATATAATCATTTCATTCTTTGACTGTGATTACCCCCTAAGAGCACTTGGGAGTAAGATGGTGTGTGCTAGACTTTAAGATATATAAAAACATGCTGCAAGCTTTAAATATTCTGTTCATGTGCGAGTGTACTGACCCCCCATGTCTCCATCTGCGTAGCTGCAAATTTAACACATTTGCAGATGAGTGTCCAGTTCCTGCCACAGTATGTGGTTACAAATCTTTACCATTGAAATGTGAAACGCTGCAGTAGTTTGGCTCCAGATGATATTTCGCCTTCATTTCATTACACAAATGTGATGTTTGTCTACAAACAGTTGTGTGTTTGTCGCAGGGCATCAACTGGGGTAGAGCCAGCAGTGGACCTTAATTACAGGTAAAGTTACAAAGCAGTCAATAAACAGAATGAAATGACTCTCTGATTAAACCTTTTACTGTGTTTACAGGTTGACGCCACTGAAATAGTGAAGATCATGTTTAGTGCACATATACAGTATCGACTGGCAATGTTCGGAGGGGCAACATACGACTCACCACCACGGATATTTATCTCCAGCTCCTGCTATGTACACACCACATGGTGCATGGGAGATACAGAAATACTAGCAACTCATATTGCTCCAACAGAAACCGCTGAGGTGTGCTTACTGAAAGCTGACAGCAGAGAAAGTACTAGTGGGTGCAGGATACCTTTTGGGGGATGGGGTGGGGGGTAGCATTATTGACCAATTTCTACACTGAGGCTGGAAGTTACCATGTGGCAACTAGTAATGTTTTTACGCACTACATACATGTGTGAGCTGAATATAAGTGTTCCTAATGAAAGCCAAGGTGCTTAATTCACATACACAACACTGATACAAAAATACTAAAGCAAGAGAAACACAAACTCTAGTTGTTTTTATACATGCTGATAATGAAGTTTTATTGGTCATATTAATAAAAAAACTCAAAGGAACTCAATGCAAATGATGGAAACGACCATAAAACAGATTATCCTTTTACATTATTTGAAGAGTTTACTTGAGTGGTTTTCCAGATCTACCGATGTGCAGTTCTGAGATGCAGATAGGCACTTGATGTAAACAAAGAATGTGACTGAATTGCTTGAAAAACACAAGTCAATAAGTAAATCTGCTGCTAAATGTAGAAGAAAAGAGAAAAGTGAGACTGCTGTTCAGAATACTGTAAATATACAGTATTTATTTTGAACAGCAGTGTCACGTGTCTGGTATCAGGCACAGAACTTTACTTAAATACATGCTACAGTTGCTAAATTTCTTCTAGACCCATACGTTTACCTTTTAAGTCTAACTTGTCTTATTATCTGCATGCTATACCCAACAAATCTGAGCAGATGTGTAAAATACATCCAGACTGTTAGATCTCTTCATCCCAGTTGGCATTCCATTGACATACTGTAGCCATTGTTGACCTGTCACTTGGGCTGTTTCTGAAAGAAAACAAATATTGGTACATAGTAATTGTTCAAAAGACATATCAGGATGAGAAAAAAGTGTAATTTTGTTTATTACTTAGATAAAAAAATTCTGAAATTGTAACGAATGGCTTTAAGACTGTATTTTATGTTTAGTAAATATTTTTCAGTGAGCTGAAGTTGTAACTTGCCGACAAATAAAACGACGGGTTCTCATGTCATGCTGCCAAGATGGATGGCAGCACATGTCAGGATGAGCGGGGGGGATTAGAGAGGACAGGCAAACAGGCAGTAACTTCTTGCCCTCTCCTGCCAGGACATGTTCACAGACCCATACCGTTTATGTGCTGATGATTCTTTCAGTCTCCTTAAATGAGAACAGGATTTATCTTCATGTACCGTAGACTTAAGACTCGCCTAATTTATTTGCATTTTGTTTCCAAACTACTAACTTTTCTTGTGAAAATGGGTCTTTATTAATACTGTACTTCTCCAGGATTTTTGAACACCTTGCAGAGTATTTTTATTTTTTATTTTTTTGCACTTCAGCTGCTTTCTTCACTAATTTTCATTCCAGATTTTCTACTATAACAGCATATTGTAAGAAAGACCGAAAGAAAAATGAAACTTTCAGAAATAAAATTTCAGAACAGAAACAAATACAGTATCTACAGCTAATATTTGAAAAAAAAAAAAAAAAAAAAAAACTAGGGACGGGGCCGATCCGATCCGGTATCGGCCTCCGATACAAGCATAATTTACGTATCGGATTTTTGATACAACCTGCCGATATTTCCGATCCATGATGCACGTTGGCTTCAAGCTATGGAATAGCTTTTCTGAACGGAGGCGTGTCTCATGAGCCCAGAGTAACAAGACCTGCCTCACATTCAGGAAATCCATTTCATAGTTTGCAGCCAGCCACAGCGTGAGGAGAAGACTGAGTGAGTAGCATCTTAGCTAGCAGCAAGCAAACTTTTCATCGTAACATGTCCGCTGTGTGGAAGTATTTTACACTAAACACCGCAAGACGGCAACGTTCAAGGTCTGCAGAGCCATAGCGCCACATTAAACCGCGGTCAAGATAGTTTTACATTGGACAGTCGAGCTCCGGGGCTTCAGGGGGATACCACTCTCGCTGAACCGAATCACTGGCACCCCGATCCGGCCAGCCACGTCCCCGTCTTGGTGGAGGGACAGGCTGAGAGCACCTGACCGAAATAAGAGCGCCCGCCCCAGATTGAACAAGAAAAACACACCGCTGAAGCCACGGAGCTCACTTCTCGGTACATTTGAGCAACGTGGCTTCAGCTATGTTTTTTTCTTGTTCAATCCAGGGCGGGCCCTCTTATTTCGGTCAGCCGCTCTCAGCCTGTCCCTCAACCGAGAGGGACGATGGTTTGAGAGAGGAGTAAAGGAGGCCATCTTTGTGAAAATAAACTGTCCATCATTAAACAGGGGTGGAGGCCTCCGGGTTCAACTGTCCCCCTTATACAACGCTGTTATTGCTAGTATCACTCAGCCCTCTGTGAATAGCAAACAACCATCAGGGTGCTAACAATCCATCGTTAGGCTGATGGTCCTCCTTGATCATGTGAGCAGCTGGTTTCAGGCTGTCATCAGCCAACTGGTCGATCCACTGTGAGAGGGTGCTATTTATAAGACTGAGCTGAATACAGCAGCTCAGACTGAGGAAGTCTTTCGGACAAAAGACGAAACGTTTCTACAATTTTTTTGCTTTGTTTTGTTTTGTTTTTTGAATGTCCAGAGGACCAGACTTCGCTTTTTTAGCTTTTTCTACCTGGATTATTGAGCATGCATCAGCATATTTAAAGCTAGGAATAAAAAAAAAAAACATGTTTTGTGTTCGCAGAATTTAAACGTAACTTTGAAACTTATCCAACATTGATAAAACTTGATCTCAAGTTGCCTTTTTGGACATGCATGCACATATGTGTACACATTGTACTTGAGAGATTATTACAGCCTCATCTAGGACTGAGCTTGGCAAGAGGGCCTTCTCCTACTCCGCTCCTGTGTCCTGGAATATCTTACAAAAAGATCTGAAGCTCTCGACCTTGACCTCTCTAAATGGCTTTAAGAATCTGTTGGAATCCTGGCGGGGACCAATGCAGACGTGTTCCTGTTTTTGATTTTCTACATTTGCCTTGTAATCTGTCTGTTTTGCTACTTTGACATCTTTGCTTTAACTTGTTAAAAAAAAAACTATTTCTCTCTTATGATTGTCTATTGTTGATTGTCCAAGGAAAATCTACTGTTATTGTTGTCATCATTCTTTGTTTGTAGCCAGGTCTCTCTTGTAAATGAGTCCTCGAGGCTCAATGGGATTAACCTGCCTAAATAAAGGTTGAATGAATGAAAAAAAAAAAAACAATGATAATGGTGATATCGGAATTGGATCGGTATTGGCCGATATCCAGATTTAAGTATCAGGATCGGATCGGAAATAAGAACGTGGATCGGTGCATCCCTAAAACAAACAACAAAAAAACATGGCTTTAAAGAACATGGCTTCGAGACAATTACCTGCCTAAATAAACAAAAATATATATATTTTTTGCCAGTAAGCTATAGTTGGATCTCGGAGGCAACAGGTACTGGAAGGAAACCCTCTGCAGCAACACTCTCCAGCTTCTCCTGGTGTATTCTGAGACGTTTCCAGGCTAGAGAGATTATTAATTGCCCCAGAAAGTTCTCGGTCTGATCTGGGGTTACTTCCCAGTGGGACGTGGTGAAGGGCATTGCCTGAAGATGCCAACAGAACCACATCATTTGGAGAAATCAGAAACAAGACCCATAGGTTCCCACATCAGACACCTAATTTTCTATGACTGTGCCATAAGATTATGTCCAAGAACACCAACAACAGACTGTGACCAGGGGCAGCCCTGGCAGAGTCCAGCCTGCAATGGGACTGAGCTCATCTTTGTGCTGAAAATGTGGAAACAGCTCTTGCTTTGGCTATATAAAAACTGCAGAGCCCTCAAAAGCAACTCTGTCACCCCATACTCCCTCAAGGCAATCACCAATGATCTATATCTGCAATAGAGGTCCTGAACACGGCCCATTTAGATTCCATTTCCTCGACCACCCTGGGGACATGCAAAACGATCTCCTGGAAGTGTGTTGAAAATCTCAGAGCCAGCTCACCCTCATTATTAGGGTATACCAGGTCTGTTCAGCAGCTTTCACTCACCACTGGTGAAGACTGCACAGCCCATGTAGCCTTGTAACAATTACATTTACAGATCACTCTACACTCAATCATGGTGTTTTGTTTTGGACAGCCCATGCCTTGCGCAGAAGTCTAACAACACGGTTCAGATGAAAAAAACATTCCATCCAATCACTCCCCTCTTGGTGAAACCATCATTGCCAGCATGTGCATTGAAGTCCTCCAGGAGAACCATGGGATTCCAGAAAGCATCCCTTCCAGGAAACCATCCAGAGACTCTAAGAAGTTTGAGTACCGGTACTCTGAACTGCTGTTTGGTGCATCATCAGAAACAGGCAGAATCTTCTCTCCTGTAGCTTGAAGCCCCAGAGAGGCAACCCTCTCATCTACCAGTGAGAACTCCCAAAACTGAAGTGCTCAGCTTCTAAGCTTTTCCACACACCCCAGATGCTCTCTCCTTGGATAATTCTGGAGTAGGAGAGAGTCCACTCCCTCTCTAGGAGTCAGGTTCCAGAGACCAGGCTGTGTATAGTTACATACGTAAAACAAGTTTATGTTCCCCAGAAATTGGCACAAACTGGGCCCTGCTCTCACTTGCTACCTGGGTCACATAGCCTTCACACAACCTTGAAGGCTCTCCTTGAGGGTGATTGGCCTACATGCGGGTACCTTCCTGTTGTTTTGTTCAGACCTTGGCCAATGCACTCCTCAGTGTGCTTTTCCCAGTCTGGTTCTGGGGGTTACCTTAGTTTCCCTTTTCTGGGTGACGTACTAGACCTTGATGCAAATGTTGGTTCTTCATCAAAGTATTTGAATTGCTCTTAATCTGACCCCTTCCATTAATGATTCTTCCTAAATAGATAAGCACAATTAATGGAAATGAGTGAAAAGTAAAAAAAAAACCGGTAACACATTTTTAATAAAATAACTTCAGAAAGGCTGAAAAGAGTTAAGATTGCAAGAAATTCCGACTCCTTGGAAGCTAAATTTATATTAAAAAAAAAGGCATAATTTTGTTCAGCACTGTGAAAATTTTCATAGTCACAAGTAGTGAATGTTCATAAAATATACATACGGTAAAATAATTTTAGGACCACCTGTTTGTGTCACCTTGCAAACCTGCTTGAATGAAATGAAATCATTTTAAGTGAAGTCCCGTGGTTTTGTGTTTGATTTATTCATGCAGAATGTATGCTGGCGCTGTGGGATGCACTCATGTTGCTCAAAGAGGAAGTTCTGTATTTTATAGCCTAATAAACTCTTCATTCTAAAGTCTTGTTGTGTAACTGTTTTTCCCCATTTAATGACATACTACTCAAGGTTTAGATAAATGTCATGTATTGAATACATATTGCTGCCAGAAACATAACTGTGATTCCAAACGGGGCTTGTGTCTTAGCGTAGAGCAGGTCACAACATGACAGGTGCTGTATCGTTTTACCATTAGCCTGCAGAGGGTAAGTGTGAGTGGCCAAGGAATCCAACATGCTGACAAACAGCATGTGAGTCAGTGTGTTGTGTAATGCACAAGCACGTTTGGCACCTGTTGATTTATGAGAACCCCTTCAGAAACAGCATCCAAGGAGTCATAAGAATTTTAACAAGGTTGATAAACATAAATACATACTTATTTTGTAGAGGTGCAATTAGATGAAATAACATCCAGGTTAGCAGATGACTGCACAGTAAATTTTGAATGTGTTTAGACATCTTGTTTCCAGAAGAGTGATATTTCTGTTTATACAGAATAAAAGTTCCTGAATTTTTACATTAGAATTCAAACAAGTTCTCACTTTTTTAAGAAAAACAGAATGATTCTTATTGTTGATGCTTGAATTGAAATAAATTGTGCTGACAAATCTTGAATGATTAAAAGTGTTATTCTTACAAACCAACGTAGCATCACATGGACAGTTAACTGAAATCCTTTCAGTCCTATTGATTAGTCATGGTTTTATCTAAAACCATGACTAATCAATAGGACTGAAAGGATTTGTCAAATAACTCTATTAGTTTTTCTCAGGAACAGTTGAGGCAGAACTCATGAAGACTTTTTAAAATAAAATTTTAAACACTTTCTGCTGCTTTAGGTATCAAATGTTCATGTGTATGTAGCAATACTTAGTACCGTACATAGATAATACAAAATGTGCCGTACATAGATAATACAAAATGTGTATCTGATGTCACTGATGGGGACATATCGGCACATATATTTGTTTGTGCCTGGTACTGTTCACGTTCTTGGTACTTGGTACTTGCTGAGTATGTATATACCAGTACCAGTATGTGGTATATACTTGGTATATATGGTACTAAGCAAGAACCTTGGGAGCTCCATGTAAGTACAGGTGGTCCCCGATTTACGAGCACATCGACTTACGGGGTTACGAGCGAATTTACGCTCTATCAGCAAATTTACGAGCTATCATATTTAATAAAAATATGAAATTAAAAATATTTTTTTTTGTGTTTAAATGTTCTTAATTTAATGTGTACAGCACTTTGTTGCAGCTGTGGTTGTTTTAAATGGCTTTATAAATAAAGTATTATTATTATAATTACATTTATTTTTTTTTAAAGCCGATTTACAAAGTTTTGTGGCAGTTTCCGACAGTTTCCGACAGTTTTCGGCAGTCAGTCAGTTTTCGGCAGTGCCCACGAGTTTAGTTTTAGCCAGTTAGCTCCAGCCTCATAGCTCCAGCCGACAGCCGGCTTTGTCCGATCAGAGGTTCCTGCGCTCGGATACATGATCTGAAGCTGAATGGTGGTTTTGTGGAGGAACGGATGGGCGAAGCAAAACGACACTGTTGACCGCGTGAAGCAGCAGACAGTGAGCCGGACCGGAGTAGCAACAAGCTAACATTCTAACAAGCCTTGCCGAGCCGACATGCCGCGGAGAGGCCATCTGCATCCGGGAGCTCGCCTCATCATGTCCGCCTGGCAGCCTAAGATGTTGGGGGACACTGAGGTAACGTGGAGAAACAGTGAGCGCCGACAGCCTTTTTTGGATGCGCTAACATGCTAACGAGTGCTGCTAACGCGGAGCTAACAACAGCTAACGCGTGCAGCTTGTTTGGATGGACGAACACCGCGGAGAAACGGCTTTAAGTAATCTAAAAAAGCTAAGTCTGGTCCTCTGGACATAAAAAAAAAAAATAAGCAAAAAAATTGTAGAAACGTTTTGTCTTTCGTTCGAAAGCCTTGCTCAGTCTGAGAAGCTGTATTCAGCTCAGTCTTATAAATAGCACCCTCTCACAATGGATCAACCAGTTGGCTGATGATAGCCAACTGGTCAACCAACTGGTTGATCCACTGTGAGAGGGTGCTATTTATAAGACTGAGCTGAATACAGCTTCTCAGACTGAGGAAGTCTTTCGGACGAAAGACGAAACGTTTCTACAATTTTTTTGCTTTTTTTTTTTTGAATGTCCAGAGGACCAGACTTAGCTTTTTTTTTTTTTCTACCTGGATTATTGAACATGCACCAGAGGCTTTCAGTAAGTTATTAAACTCTTTTTCTGGCTCCAAATGTATGGAGTTAACATACTAACAGTCTTTCCAGTTTGGACTTCGTGGTGCTGCAGGAAGCTGCGGAGCTCGGACGTGCAAGAGCTAACATGCAAACAGACGAGACAAGTTGCAGCTCAAAGTAAGAAATAATTTTTTTATTTTTTAATCTATGTTTAATTAAAATTACAGTATGTAGCTGTGTTAGGATAGGCAAAGTGCTTGGTAACTTGGTAACTGTTCATTACCGTACATGTACATGTACCAGTGGCGGCTCGTGTGGTATATAAAGGTAGTCCCCGATTTACGAGATTTTCGTCTTACGAGATAGTCGTAGTAACGGAACTCGCTCGTAAGTCGGGGACCACCTGTACAATATAAATACACTGTGGGTTCCCTGTAAGTACTAGGTACATATTCAGTACATCCTGGCTAAGTATCTTGTAAGTAGCAGGTAATTACTCTGTTAGTGCTATAGGTACATGCCCTGTAAATCCCTTATGCCGGCTACCCACCAAACGCGTTTCGAGCAGCAGAAGCAGCCGGTTTACATGCAAAGTCTATGTGGAGGAGCGGCAAAGCGTGACGCGGCGCGTTTTGAGCAGTTCAAGCAGCGCGACAGTTCTTTTCCGCGCACGCAGAGCGTCTAGAGCAGCCGCTGCCGGAGTTCAAATAATTGAACTTTGGCTGCTCGCCGCGTCGCAGCAACCAATCGGGAGAGACATTGCTATGTGATGACGCAACGACGACGGGACTTTTTTTGGACTTTTTAAACTTAGCCCAACAAGCCTCCATGAAAAAACCAGCCTCCGGTAAGAAACTTGGCATTTTTACAGTTGCCGCTGTCCGCTCGAGCGTACGATCACCCCAAACATAAAAAAAAACGTTTAAATCTCAACAAAGACTTTCGGAGCTGCAGTTCGGCTCATAGAAAACCCACTCAGTAACGAGGCTCACGAACAGCTGATTTTATCTGCCCGGTGTACACAAAACAAAACAAACCCGACCGGAAAAGGACCAAGACGCTCCTCCCACTGCGCGTCTTCGGTGTGAACAGACATCTGTTGACAAGCAGCCAACACCGCACGTTGAGAGCGTTTTTGATGCGCAAGACGCGTTCGGTGGGTACCCGGCTTTACATATCACATTACCTTGTAAATACCAGGTAAAAACCAGCGGGTTCGGATGTTGTCAGTCCATACAATGGGCGTTATCAACTGTTATCATCCCCATTCGTAGCGGAGAATAGGTAACCTACTACCTACTTAGCATATTTAACATAACGTTATCAGCGTTATAATCGCTGTGAGTAGGCAGCGTGTTTCCGTCAACCTGGATGTGTAGCATTTGTTTTTTTTCAGCTTATGTAACAGTTTTGTCACTCTTTACAAATGTCAAATGCCAGAACCTTCATTTATTTTATAGATATACTTTTTATACTTTATACTTCGGGACAGTATTACACTCTATTTCATTTTTGCTGTTGGTGAAACTTTTTATACTTTTATACTACTATGGAAAACTACTATGAAAAAACTCAGGACAGTATTACACTCTATTTCATTTTATGATTATGTTTATTAAATGTTGGTGTTTTGGTGTTGGTGAAACTTTTTATACTTTTTTTACTACTATGAAAAACTACTATGCAAAAAACTCAGGACAGTACTAAACTTTTATTATTTCATTTTATGCTTGTTTATTAATTGTTTAGTGTTTAAATGGTTACTGTTGCACCGAGGGACTGAGAGAGAAATGCAATTTCAATCCTGTGTATGTCCTGTACATATTGCAGTTCTGACAATAAAGTTGACTTTGACTTTGAGTTTTCTTCAACCTAACCTTAAACCTGACCCAGAGGACCAACCCTAAACCTAACCCCCTTAGGTGCCTAAACCTAACCAAGAGCCTAAACCTAACCAAGAGCCTAAACCTAACCAAGAGCCTAAACCTAACCAAGAGCCTAAACCTAACGCCAGAGGCTTTACTCGAAACTTTAACACTTTGCTAAAGAAGGAGCCTGCTGTCATTGCTTGTAACGGTGACAACGTACCTTTAAACCTACTAGTAGGTACAGTAGGAGCATTCTGATCGATAGGAATGGGGGTGATAATGATAGTGGCCATTTAATGGACTGATAACATCCGAAGCGGGTGGTAAAAACCCTATAAGTGCCAGTCTAGTAGCATGTAATTACACAGATGGTACCTGTTTGTACCAGCCTGTTTCTTTTGTGTGTGTGTGTGTGTTTAACAAAACAAGGGATGATTACACAATTTTTCGTTCTGTTTTACAGTTTTGCTTTCTGTTCGAAAAGAAGAAGAAGAAAAAAGGTAGATTCCCACAGTTGACAGGACAATGAAGGCGTCATGTGAGCACCATAAATGTTTCCTTTGACAGATGTGCACCGAAACAATTAAGCCCCTCATACCAAACTTGATGCATGAGTAGCCTTTTGCTGTCCCAAGGTCCAGAATGTTTTTTTTATGGTTTCTTTAACACACACATGCACATGACACACACAACACATGACCCGAGCTCGTCAACATGAAAGTCAGACCCTAACAATTTGATGACATTACTGCCCTGAGCATCCAGTCAGTGAGTAAAGTTTTGCAGCACAGAGGATAAACGGGACCAGAACCGGCCTTTAATGAGACTCACGCACTTTTCTCACTGTGTTCTAGCACATGCTGTGCAAGCTTGGTGGCACACAGAAACGATCTGTCACACTCCACACAGACAAAGATCCTCCCAGCGCAGGTTTGCTCCTGGTGCAGCGTCAGCTTTGCCATGTGGCTGAAGTTCTTGCTGCAGCCCGTGCAGCTGTGGGGTTTCTGATTGTTGTGGACAAACTGGTGCCGAACCAGACGGGAGGCCATGGCGAACGCCATACCACACTCCGAACACTTATGAGGCCGCACTCCGCTGTGAATGGCCTCATGCTCTGTCAGGTTGGAAGATTTCGTGAAGCACTTGGAACAGATGGAGCAGACGTATGGACGCACTCCCATGTGGATTTTCTGGTGTTCGGCCATGCGACTGGCAAGGGTGAATGCTTTCCCACAGTCAGGGCAGGAGAAAGGTCTTTCTCCCAGGTGCTTCCGCTCGTGGCGCTTCAGGGAAAGGGGCTTGTTGAAGGTCTTCCCACAATGTGTGCATGGGAAGGGCTTGTTGTTGGTGTGCATGTTTCTCTCATGCTTTCTCAGGTCAGAGGAGCGTATGAAATCCTTTCCACAGGAGTCACAGATGTAGGGCTTCTCACCTGTGTGTGTGCGGATGTGTTTGCGATAATCCGAGGACCAGATGTATGTTTTCACACAGAAGGGGCAGTGATATGGTCTCTCACCCGTGTGCAGACGTTTGTGCTGCTGCAGCGTGCCCTGATGTGAATATGCTTTACCACAGATGTCACACACATGTGGCTTGAGTCCGGTGTGTGTCTGCAGGTGACTCTGCAGGTTACAGAGTTTCTTGAAAGCCCAGTGGCAGTGTGTGCATTTGAAGGGACGCTCCTCAGTATCTACCGCAGTCCGTCTTTTCATGGCAAATAAAAGTTGAGGGACTTTGTCAGCTTTACATTTTTTTGGACAGTTCTGACCTTTCCCATTTCTGATTTTGGTCTTGTTTTCATTTTTGTCGTTAACTGTTTTCAAATTAAGAGGCTTCTGTTGTTCTTCATTTAGGCTCTGGGTGTGTTTGGTGGATTTTCTTCTCTCCTTCTTCAAAGCCTCTGACAGCTCATCAGTATGGTCACAGATTTTTTTGGTCTCAGTGTGTTTTGAATGTCTCAACAAGGCTCTGCTGTTGTCTTGTTCATTGTTGATTTCAATGTCTACTGCCGCTGAAAGCTGAGAAAACTTCTCCACAAGAGGCCAGTTTGGTGTTTGAGGGTTCAGGTAAAGGACTTCACTCTCAGCAGGTGGGTCCATGCCTGGCCAAATTCTCACAAACAAGGAGTCGGTCTTTTCCTGACTCACGATGAGTCCATCTGAGGGAGAATCAGTCCCGCAAAGTTTTCTTTCACATTTCTTGTTCCTATTTACAACAACTGTCCTGTTAGACATCTGCAAATGAACAAATATTTTTATTTTACAAACCTTTCATGATGACCACAGCAGAGTCAAGGACACATCTGTTAGTGCACATGCCCTCACAAATTTAATTTAAATGACAACTCAATAACAAAACATTATTATAAAAATCTTTAAACTTAAAAAAAAAAAAACATTATATACCGTAGTTTAAAAGACTGAAAATGTCTTGTAGAACAACTTACACTGTGTTCTCCCTCGAGGCAGGTCAGTCCAACATATGCCACAGAGTTACACTGACACGGGGTCTTGAATAACTTAAGGAAAGATGTTCAGGGGGTCTTTGTGGGCGGGACTTGGCAGCAGCCATCTCCGGGTCAGCATCTTTCCTGCAAGTCAGCAGCAACAAGTATATCTGCAGAACCAGGCTCACCTTACCTTCTTGTCACTAGGAGTACCAGCCGTTTGTACAGCCTTTAAAGTACAACACGCACACACGCACGCACACACGCACGCACATACACACACATTTATTGTGTGCCTTCAGTGTTATAGTTTTACGATTCATATATTATTATTATGTTGTTTAAAGTTTCTATGTGCTATTTTAACCAGTCATGTGTCATGACAGGAGACTCGACTGCAAATAGTGTGCTTTGAGTTAGTTTTTATAAGGTTTATATTTAGAAAAATATTTCACATCTCTTCAATTCCCTCAAAACATATATATTTTTAAATCTACTGGTACTTAAAAAAATCTTGTTCTACTTTATCTTTTTAGGCTAATTTTAAGTTGTTAATTTGGGTTTTGCTACTTTTATCCACTATTTAGCCAGTTTTTATTTTTAGGCGCAGTTTTGCCAACTTTAGCTTTATCCACTCTTTTGCTGATTTTTTTATAGCGTTTACCTATTGTTTAGCTAAAATTCAATTGTAGCGAATGTTTTGGCAATTTTAGCTTAAAGCTATAGTATGGAGTTTCTGGAAAACGCTGGACTTAGAAAAAATTTGAACAGAGACACCTTTCTGGTCCATCCCCCTTGCTCTCGGCAGACCTGCAACTCACCATCCTTAGCTCCTCCTCCACAGCATGGCCTGTCTCGTGACTGGCCAGGCGGGGTTGGGACAGGTGGGGCGGGGATGGGCGTGAGAAGCTCGTTCATGAAACAAACTCTGTTTTTATTGGCTGGTTAACGGCGGGTCACTGTGGGTTTTTAGAAATGCTTGTAGTACCACCGGGAGAAGCCAGAGGACTATAGTTTTTTTCAGAGATTACCTGTCTAACATCAGTCTGTCAGGAGATAGTGACAGAGTGAAGAAATATGTTAAAAATATATTTTTAGAAAAGTTACATAAAGCAGCTTTAAGTTTGTTCATTTTAGTTCCCTTATCAGTCAGTCCACTCAGTGCAACATATGACTATGGGAATTGCGCCGCCGCGTGGTTCATCTGAAGTAATACATTCACGCCTTGAAAAGGCAGGTGGGCATCAGCGTCATCGAAGAGGCCCTGCCCTCTTTGTATAAAAGAGGCTGGCACCCAGCCTTCTACCTCTTTTATGCCCTTCACCTCGCTTACACCTGAACTTTGTTGGACTCTCTGTGACTGCATCGCTTGACTGGAGGTGAGCTCGCTCCCTACCCTTAGCGTACAGAGAAATTTCCTACGTACTGCTGGGTTAGCGAAAGCTAGCCAGTGCCTTTTATTTAACCTCAAGGTTTTTTCTTCTCTCTTCGCAGCTTCGCTCGACGGCGCTAACTGCGTCACTAGCTACCTGGCTAACGGAGATTAGCAGGCTAGCCAACGAGAGCGACTCGACGAGAGGACGTCTCCGGACCACGTTAGCTACAGCTAACGAGCTCAACTCTTCTCAGCCATGGCTCCAGAGAAGGGAAAGCGAAAATCCAAAAATTCTAAGAAGATCAGCAGGCCAGCGAGCCCCAGCTCCCGAGCCTGCCCCAGCGGCTGCGGCTACTCCCTTTTGGCGACGGACACCCACGAGGCCTGTCCCGTCTGCCTGGGGATGTTGCACGCTAAGACAGCGCTGGAATCCCCTGAGTCCTACCCTCACTGTAGCCAGATGCTTGAGGCTGTGAGGAAGTGTCGCGTGGAAATCGTGGTCAAGGCCATGGGTGGCTCTGCGGCGGCGCGGGCCCAGACCTCACAGAGGCACTCACTCCCACACCGGAGCTCGAGGCCGTGGACCTGGAGGACAACGGCCACGCTGACTAGGGGGACAGTATGGATATGGTGGCCCCCGTCGAGGACTCCACCGCCGAGTTTGATACGAGAAGCCTGTGACGCGCAGACGAGCTCTCGCTAACAGCTTCGGGTGAAATATCAGATGATGAAGCTGAAAACTAGGACGAGGGAGAAGAAGAGGACTTCTCCCAGAGCCCGACGACAGCTCACCCAGAGACAGATGTCTCCATCCCGCTCTGTTCGACCTGTGTCGCAGAGCGGCGGACACGCTGCGGATCAGCTGGCCAGAACCCCCACCTCGCCAACAGGTTACGAGGTTGGCGGGGAACTACTTCTTCGCGAAGCAACAGTCGGCCACGAGGCACAGGATGCCGATTTTTCAGGATTTCCTGATGGCGCTGACTCGCACATGGGCTAAACCCAGAGCTCCCATGCTTCTGCCTCTCTCCCAGTTCCTCGACGTCGCCGACATGGAGGCAGCAGGAATAGCCACCCTCCCGCAGATGGAGGACACGTTGGCGGCCCACTTAGCCCCCAGAACATCGGGCTCCAAGCCAACTCTGCCCAGCAAGGCCTGCTGCGCCTCAGCCTCCCAGCTCGAAAAATGTTACAGAGCCCAGGGCCTTGCGGTCCGCGCCATGAACGCTTTGGCCATGATGCATGCCTACTTGAGGGAGAAGCTGCAGGAGCTCCAGCAAACAACAAACAAAAAGAATGCGGCAGAAATCCTGGAGGAAGCCCGTAGGGCGACAGACTTTGTCCTCAGGATAATGGGGACTGTGGCCATCGCTCAGGAGAGATGCATGGCTGAAGTGGTCATCACCCAGCGCCATTTGTGGCTGACATTGACAGACCTGCCGGAGGGCCAGCGGTACCCGTTCCTCCACCACCCAATCGAGCCGGCGAGGCTCTTCGGAGGGGCTCTGGAACGTATCCAGAGCAGGCTGGAGCAAAGACGAAAACAGGCTGAAGCCCTAAGCGAGGGGATGCTGAGAAAAGCTTTCGTGCCCCCCAGAGAGGCCAGTGGGAGCAGAGCCGTGCAGTATCGACACCGTTCAGCCACACGCCGTCCCCTGCAAAAAAGGGCAGCGTTTGACGGGGAGCAACGGCCGCGAACCGCAGCAGGACCGCCTCAGGCTGGCCAGGCATGAGCCAGGAACAGGTTTATTTCTTGCCAAGCGGTCCCGCCAAGATCTTCCTCGACGAACCGGGACCGAAGGCAGAAGTTGGCCTGACGAAACAAGACCACTTCACAGTTTTACAGGTTCGCCCGCCCATGAGGTACGGGAACCCAGACTTTTAAATCCAGACTTTATGTGTGAAATGCAGCAAAAAGCTGGTGACATTTGTGTGTGCACAAAACATGTTTCTGCTGTGTGTGTAAAAAAGACAATTTGTTCTTTAAAACACGAAAATAAAGTTTCAAAAGCACATCTTGCCCTATGTCTTGACTCAATTTTTTTAAATTTTTTTATGAAAACAGTCTCAATAAAGGGAGAGGGCAATCACCCCTCCTCCCTCGTGAAACACAAGGTGTTATGCAAGACCATGAGCCTAAGCGGGACGTCAGGGGTCTGTCTGCCACAGGTAGACTTCCTGGCGACGGCTGGCAGACAGGTCAGCTCGTCGAAAGGCAAGCAAGTGGGGGTCACTGCTCCCCCCTCGCACCCTCGACACAAAAACAACCCAGAATACACATGCCTCACAGGCTCGGCGCACACGCTCAGGCCTGGAGGGCATGTTGTCCAAACACGTGGGTCATGTCGACCGTCAGTCGGGGCCTCCGGCTGCAGTTCCACAAGCGGCCTCCCCCTTTCACGGGGGTGCTGCTGTCCAACATAAACCCAGACCGTGTCCACGTTCTAAGGGAAGAAATCTCTACAATGTTAGATAAAGGAGTAATAAAAGTTGTTCCAACCCACAATGTACACAAAGGTCATTGCAGCAAGTACTTCCTCGTGCCAAAACGAGACCAGGGCTTGAGGCCTATACTGGATCTCAGAAGCCTGAACAGAAGGATAAAAACATACAAATTCAGGATGCTCACACTGAGATAGGTAATCCAGTCGGTGAGACCGAGGGATTACTTCTGCACAAGCAATCTCCAAGACGCCTTTTTCCACGTGAGCATCCTGCCACGGCACAGAAAATTTCTCCGTTTTGCCTTCGAAGGAAAAGCATTAGAATTTCTGGCCCTCCCTTTTGGATTAAAAACTGCACCAAGATCATTTATGAAATGTCTGGATACAGCCTTAACCCCACTAAGGGGTCAAGGGGTCAGAGTTCTAAATGATCTTGATGATCTGTTGATCCTCGGGTGCGACAGAGACCAGGCGCAGTAGCACTCACAGATGGTGATGACTCACCTAGAGGCTCTGGGTTTCGTCATAAACCTGCAAAAGAACAATCTGATACCATCCCAGATTACCGTATTTTTGGAAGTACAGGTCAACTCCATTCTCTACAGAGCATGGCTCTCAGAGGCTCAGATTTCATCCATCAACCTCTGCCTGGCACGCTTTCAGATGTGCCAGAGAATGTCCGTAAAACTGTGCCAGCATCTCCTGGGCCTCCTGGCAACAGCCATTGTCTGCGTGCCTCAGGCCTTATTAAAAATGCGCCCTTTGCAGATATGGCTAAACAAACAAATGTATCCTGCCGCCCTCAGGTGGGCAGGGGGGATACTGATCAGCCCGGAGTGCATGAAGGCCCTGGAACCCTGGAGGGCCCCTTCAGTGTTCAGGACAGGCGTCATGCTGGGACGAGTACTGTCTCGAGTACTGATCACCACAGACACTTCAAAGACAGGTTGGGGAGCTTTCTGCAGAAACCAGCATGCCCGAGGGGTCTGGAAACAGCAGGAGGCAAAGCTTCACATCAACTTCCTGGAACTTAAAGCTGTGTTTTTGTCCATGAAGCACTTTTACAAGAAGGGGCTGATTACAAAACAACATGTCCTGATAAAATCGGACAACAGAATGACAGTGTCCTTCATCAACAGAGAAGGGGGGACAAGGTCCCGACCCCTCCTCAGCTTAACACACAAGCTGCTCACGTGGTGCAGCTCCCGAATATTGTCGCTGAGAGCGACACACATCTTGGGCGAGCTAAACCACGGGGCAGACGCCCTCTCCAGAAGGCCCCT
Source organism: Garcialebias charrua (assembly GCA_038048925.1). Classification (NCBI taxonomy): domain Eukaryota; kingdom Metazoa; phylum Chordata; class Actinopteri; order Cyprinodontiformes; family Rivulidae; genus Garcialebias; species Garcialebias charrua. The sequence continues at coordinate 82,386 of JBBPBX010001457.1, forward strand.
GCTCTCCTCAGAGTGGAGGCTGAACCCGTACATCGTGGACCAGATCTGGGCACAATACGGGCGGGCATCCTTAGATCTGTTCACCTGCAGTAGTAGTACTCACTGCGCCCTGTATCATTCGATAAGGGAAACAAACTCACCGCTGGGAACAGACGATCTGGCCAGCAGGGGCGTTGTATTATGCATTTCCCCACGTCTCCCTGATTCAGGTGACGCTGGAACGTGTATGCAGGGGAGCTTTCTCCCTGATACTCATAGCTCCCAGATGGCCATAGAAACCACGGTTCCCGGAAGTGATCTCACTGTTGTCAGGGACACCATGGCAGCTGCCCTCCCACAAGGACCTGCTGACTCAGGCCCACGGGCAGCTCCTTTACCCACGTCCAGAATTATGGCAACTTTGGGCCTGGCCACTGAGAGGAACCGGCTGATGGCCTCCGGCCTCCCCGGTAACGTCATACACACGATACAGGGAGCAAGAGCTCAGTCAACTCAGACTCTCTACGCTCGCAAATGGCGTGTTTTTCAGGCCTGGTGTCAAGAGAGGAATATTATCTCATATTCCTGTGACCTGGTCCAGCTGCTCACTTTTCTACAAGACCTGCTGGAGAAGGGCTGCTCCTTATAATAATAATAATAATAATAATGAATTCAATTTATAATGCACTTTTCATTAATGAAAATCTCAAAGTGCTATAATTTTTTAAATAAAGCACTTCTCCACCATTAAGGTCTTCCTGTCAGCCATTTCAGCGTGCCTTGAAGGCTGGGGAGGTAAAACACCCGGTGCCCACCCTCTCATGATACGTTTCATGAAGGGCGTACTGAGAAAAAGGCCCCCCAGCAGGACTCTGGCCCCTGATTGGGACCTCCAGTTAGTCCTGGATGCTCTGTGCGAACCTCCATTTGAGCCTATTAGCAGCATTAAGATAGATTTGTTATCTTATAAAACTGCTTTGCTCTTAGCTCTTTGCTCAGCTAAACGTGTGGGTGACCTCCACGCTTTATCTGTGCACCCAATGTGTACCAGGTTTGCCCCTGACGGGTCAAAGGTCACCCTGCGTCCAAACCCCGCATATGTGCCAAAGGTTCCAACTTTAAATCCCAGAAGTCTGGACTTTGAGCTCTCAACGTTTCCTCCCCCCCTGTCCTCACTGAAGGACAGAGGAGGCTGAATGCACTCTGCCCTGTCAGGGCCCTAAGTGCTTACATTGAAAGAACTGTCAGTTGGAGAAAAACAAACCAGCTGTTTGTGTGTTTTGCTAATCCAGCTGCTGGCAGAGCCCTGTCAAAACAGCACCTCTCACACTGGGTGACTGAGGCCATAAAGAGGGCGTACAGTAGCAAAGGTCAGCAGGTGCCCTCTGGGGTACATGCTCATTCCACTCGAGGCCTGGCTGCCTCATGGGCCCTTTTCAAGGGTGTGCCAGTGGCAGACATATGCGCTGCTGCCTACTGGGCATCTTCAAACACGTTTGCAAAACACTACAGTTTGGATGTCACAGCATGTGACGTCACTCAGGCTGTCCTCTCTACCACAGAGTAGAGTACAGCTAAAACACCTGCAGTATAAAGGCATAAGTTCTCACAAGCCTGCATTTCCAGATCATTTTCAGGGCGTGAATGAAATACGTTCCCATAGTCATATGTTGCACTGAGTGGACTGACTGATAAGGTAACTGAAAGTTATGCACCATAACTCATGTTCCCTGAAGGAAGGGAACGAGGTGCAACATATGTCTGCCCTTTCAATGCCCAAGCTCGGTGAAGTGCACTTGGAAGTAGAAGGCTGGGCATCAGCCTCTTTTATACAAAGAGGGCGGGGCCTCTTTGATGACGTTGACACCCACCTGCCTTTTCAATGCGTGAATGTATTACTTCAGGTGAACCGCGCGGCGGCGCAGTTCCCATAGTCATATGTTGCACCTCGTTCCCTTCCTTCAGGGAATGTGAGTTATGGTGCATAACTTTCAGATTTCCTTGCTGTTTTGTTAATTGTGGATTTATCCACAGTTTAGTTAAATTTACTTTTGTTCTCTAGATTTTCTAATTTTAGCTTTATGTTTTTGGAGCAGTTTTGGAGTTTTGGAATTTTTGAATTTGACACAAATGTGTTAGAGGAAGGACTGGTCTGAGCAGAACTGGTTCTGAATGAACCCACCTGGAACAGCAACATGTTGGTCCTTCAGTGAACATACAAAACAGTCCATGTTTGTTTTATTTTTGAAAAGCTGTTTTGTTTTTGCTGTACAGCACTTTGGCTGGCCTTGTTGCTGTTTTTAAGTGATTTATAAATAAAGTGGTACATTTGTCAAGCCAGAGATGGCAGGATAATATATGTGTTAAATAGGAGGCATAGTGTGTCATTGATATTGTTTCACATTGGAATATATCTAATTTTACTGCAAGGAAAAATATTTATTTGAATTACCTACACTTTTGGGTTCTGTTTAATGCATTTATGATTCAATGCAGCAAAATAAACACATTTCAAAGGTAACACATCATTGTAATACCTGGTTTATTTACATAATGACTTTATTTACTGGATGTCCCACCCCTGAGCTGCTGACTTTCAGTAA
>JBBPBX010001457.1:85017-102750 GCA_038048925.1 Garcialebias charrua
GAAACCTCAATGCTAGATTGGGTTAAATAGCTTTTTCCATTAATGACCACTAGATGTCGCTGTGTTTCTTTTAGTTCATGAGCCTCAATTGCTGCAAGAAAGTCAGTGTGGCAGAGAAATAAAATAAAAACGTTCCTGTTCTAATCTAATAGTGCATCTAATTGTGAAAATGTGTGTTGTGTTAAAACTGGATGTGAAAAATAATTGTTAAAAAGTCCATATATATGTGTACACAGGAAACAGTTTGGGTTGAGTCAGGTCCTCTGGACAGATTCTTCTTTGTTGAAACATTTTGTCTTTTATCCAAAAGACTTCTTCAGTCTGAAGAGCAAACTCAGTCTCACTATGAGAAAGTGCTGCTTAAGTCCCAACCGTGTTAGATTTATCTGCCTGTATTACTGAGCATGTATCAGGAAAGTTTGGGTTTAAATTAAACTTTAACAAACTGAAGAGTGGCTGAAAGTGAATATGAGCTGGGAGGAACTATTGCTGAGTGGAAACACTGGATTTACCGGTAATCAGCAGATGGAGTGCAGGTGTGAATACAGGATTGAAAACTACATAATGACACAACCTAATGGTAAAAATACTGAACACAAGCAATTTTAAACAACAATGAAACATTTTATAAATGCACAAAGAATAAAAGACCAACTCTGAACTTAACAGAATTTTGTGAATTATAAACACATGGCAAACTTTAGGCCATTGAGTAAAACCAAAATAAATCCAGAATCAAATGATTTTCTAGCCTCAAAAAACGAAAGTTACAAATGTTACTAAGGTTCTATGAATCACGGATGACCACCAGAGGGCGGTGCTGAAAGCACTGAACGTTCCCTTCGCGCATAAAAATACACTAAGCACTAATATCATGGAAAACATTGCTCCAAACAGCAGCACTAACATGAGTCTGTATGAGCAGATGGCCACGAATGAACACAGCAACATGAAACAGATCAGCAGCAACATGATGTGATATTTCACAGTGATTATTCTGGTTAGATATTCATGAGTCTAACAGCCTCAGGGTAGAAGCTGTTCCTCAGTCTAGTGGTTCTACACTTAATGCTCCTCAACCTCCTTCCTGAGGGGAGTGGGGCAAAAAGTGTGTGTGCTGGGTGAGTGGGGTCCTTCATGATGCAGGTGGCTCTCTTCCTGCATCTGGAGGTGTAGATGTCTGTGATGGTGGGGAGACTGACTCCAACAGACTTCTGTGCAGCCTTCACCACTCTCTGTAGAGCTTTTCTTTCTGCAGCTGTGCAGCCTCCATGCCACACGTTGATGCTGGAGCACAGGATGCTCTCCACTGCACACCTGTAGAAGGAGGTGAGGACTGAGCTTCTCAGACCAGCTCGTCTCAGCCGCCTGAGGAAGTAGAGTCTCTGATGACCTTTCTTGATCAGGCTGGTGGTGTTGTTGCTCCAGCTGAGGTTATCATTCATGTGTACACCCAAGTACTTGTAGCTGGAGACCACTTCCACCGCAGATCCTCTTATGTTCAGTGGGGTGTGGTTTGTTTGTTCCTTCTGAAGTCCACAATCATCTCCTTTGTCTTCTTCACATTGATGTGAAGGTTATTGTCCTAGCACCAGCTCTCAAAGTCAAAGTCAAGTCAAAGTCAACTTTATTGTCAGAACTGCAATATGTACAGGACATACACAGGACCGAAATTGCGTTTCTCTCAGTCCCTCGGTGCAACAGTAACCATCTAAACACTAAACACTAAAACATTTAATAAACATAAGCATAAAATAGTAAAAAAGTGTAACACTGTCCTGAGTTTTTTCATAATAGTATAAAAGTATGAAAATTTACACCAACACTGAAACACCAAACACCCCTAAAACACCAAACACCCAATGAACATAAGCATAAAATGAAATAATAAAAGTGTAATACTGTCCTGAGTTTTTTCATAGTAGTATAAAAGTATGAAAATTTACACCAACACTGAAACACCAAACACCCCTAAAACACCAAACACCCAATGAACATAAGCATAAAATGAAATAATAAAAGTGTAATACTGTCCTGAGTTTTTGCATAGTAGTATAAAAAGTATAAAACGTATATCTATAAAATAAACTGAAGTTTCTAGCGTTGACATTTGCAAAGAGTGGCACAGCAGCATATAAGTTAATGTACACAGTATATGTATGAGGTAGTTGATGTTGGTATAGAGGCAAAGTGGCATATGAAGTAAGGCACATAAGGCACATTTGGCATCCTTAGATAAGGCTAGTCAGAGAATGCTGTATATGTATCTGCAGTAGTGTAGATAAAAGTAGTGTAAATGTAAACAGTAATAATAAATGTAAAGCAGTAGTAATAAATGTAAACAGTATTAATAAATGTAAACAGTGAATGTAAACAGTAGTATGACTATAGGCAGTAATGTAATACAAACATTAGTGCAAATATGAGAAGTAGTGCAAACTGAATGAGCACATGACCGAGAGTTTAGTGAATAACCCGTTTGATGACACAGAGTCCAGTGTTAAAATCTTTGTGTTGAGTGATAATGTGTGAGAAAGTTTTTTGTGTTAAGGCAGTTCAAATGGCAGTTCTCCAGTTGTTCCACCTCCTGCGCTTAGCTGGACTCATCATTGTTTGTGATGCATCCCACCACAGCTGTATCATCTGCAAACTTTACAATATGACAGCCTGGATGGGTAGCTGCACAATCATATGTGAGCAGAGTGAACAGAAGAGGGCTCAACACACATCCTTGAGGAGAGCCAGTGCTGAGGGTCATGGTGGAGGAGGAGAAGTTGTGGATCCTCACTGACTGTGGTCTGTTTGTTAAGAAGTCTAGGACCCCGTTACAAATGGAGGGACTTAGTCCTATTGTGAATAGTTTGTCCATCAAGGTTTGGGGGATTATGGTGTTGAAGGTAGATGTGAAGTCCACAAAGAGCATACGGACGTAGGCAGTGGAAAGTAGTTTTCTCTGCAGGGTAGCTGGACTCTCCCTTAGAGATGGGGTGAGAAGTTCAGTTATCTGGAGAGATTCGGAGTAGAAACGCTGCTCCTCCCTCCATATCAAGACAAGCCAGTTGAGGTGGTTCAGGAATCTGGTAAGTACGCTTCCTGGGCACCTCCTTAAGGAGGTGCTTTGGGCATGTCCAACTAGGAGGAGACCTTGGGGAAGACCCAGGACATGCTGGAGAGACTACATCTCTCAACTGACCTGATAATGCCTTGTTGTGGAGCTGTTAGCTTACAGTTCCTGAAAGTCCTGGGATGAGGCTTTTTAATGCTAGAAGGGATTTTACTCAAAGGGGGAGGAGAAAATTTACAGAGAGGAGCAGGGAGTCCAAAGAAGTAAACAGATCTCTGAAACCTTTGCTTCCTGTTTTGCCAAAACCAGATCTATCTGGTGTGTAAGCTTTATTGCTCATTGATTTGTGTTTAGATATACTTATAGATTTTTAAAACAAGATGGACACTAACTGCTGACTGGTCTTGTAGGGCAAAAACGAGTTTATTGTGTAACAAACACGTTTTCATTCTAAACAACAATAAAAGTAGTATTTTTCCTCTCAAAGTACAAAATGCACCTAACTTGTAAAAGCAGGTAAGTACAAAACTAACAAACAAACAAACAAAAAAACAGAACATTTTGTTGAAGTCGTAATTTGACACCAGCTCAGGATAATCAAAAAGGTGATTAGCTCAGTCACAGTCACAGCTGTAACATTGAGAAAAACAGATGAACTTTTGACCCAATAAGCTTACTGTGCTCTATTTTCTTCTTATTCTTCTACTTGAAATACAAAACTTCATGGCATTCGAGCCAAAAACCTAAACAATAGTGAAATTTTTCTGCTTTTGTGGGGTAAGAAATGTTAATTGTAAGTTGCCCAGTAGCTCAATTGGTTAAGCATTGGCTTGGCGCGCAGATCCTTTATGGGGCAGCACGGTGGCACAACTGGTAGAGCTGCTGCCTCTCAGCGCGCAGGTCCCCGGTTCAAATCCCGGTCCGGGGGCCTTTCTGGGTGGAGTTTGCATGTTCTCTCCGTGCATGCATGGGTTTTCTCCGGGTGCTTTCCTCCCACAGTCCAAAAGCATGCATGTTAGGCTGATTGGCAACTCTAAATTGACCCTGGGTGTGAGTGAGACAGGTCCCTCTTGTAAATGAGTCCCCGTGGCTCAACGAGGCTAGCCTGTATAAATAAAGGTTGAATTGAATGAATGAATGAAATTGAGTGAAGGAAAATGTTTGGTTTGCAGTTTTTCTTTTCTGCAGTTGAAAGAATGTGCCCCCCTGTTAACCTATAGGCACTAAGCTCAGACTTGCATAAGAACAAGAAATCAAAAAAAATAGTCTGGCTCAGAAAAGGCAGATTTCAGCTCTTCTAAAGCAAATTTTTGACATGTGGGACAGGAAAGTCTGGTGTACAAAAAACACATTTTGAAATTACATGTACCTGACTAATTAGTTCCATATAATAAAGGTCTATATTTCCCTGAGAGAATACATAATACCTGTTGCCTTTCATGCCAGAGTTTTAAAAAGAATTCATGCACTGAAAAGGGGCAGAGTTAAAACCTCTGCTCAAACCCAAAGTCTCATGCAACACTGAGATGTTGCAAAATGTTTTAGCACTTGTGTGTGTTGTTGTGTATGTACTACAATAAAATAATTTCAATAGTAAAACTCAATGAGTTATAGCCATTTTTTGGCTAATGCCCATTAGCGGTGGTGGCCATCTTGAAATGGGTTGCCTCAAAGTGTTGTGACTTGTAGAGGTACAGGCACTGAACTATTTTGCTAACAGACAGATAGTGTTGACTCTAAAGAATGCCAGAGTTTTAAACAGATATGTTGCACAATGTGTAGCTTATGGAATATATATCGGACATGACTCTCAGCTACCACCACACCACCTTTTAGGTCAGTTCTAGTTGTTTTGTGTTGGCTAATTCTAACAATCCTTTGTGGCCATCTTAAATTGTTGTGACACTTAAAGGAAATTATTTGTAAATGTTCTATTGGTTCATGAGATATTTTGCTAACACAGAGAAAGTTGATAACAACAGCCAAAGTTTTAAATACAGCTGATGCACAATATGTAGTGCTTCAAGTGTGTTGGTGATGTTGCTAAGCTACTACCACACCAAATTTAAGGTCAACATTTGTTAAACTGATTGAGTCGTTGTTTTAGTTTTTCATAAAAATAGTTGGCTGAAGTGGCCATATTGAATTGGAGTAGATTTTTGAGATTAGAGTAGTAGATTTTTGTCCCGGCCGTCATGGAACAGAAAGGGGGAATTGGAAAACCCTGGGTCCAAACGTCTGTCCATCCATATAATAATAATAATAATAAACTTTATTTGTATAGCACCTTCCTACAATGCCTTGCATTGACCAAGGTGCTTAACAGGATAAAAAGATGAATAAACTGGAACAATAAATCAATGAAAATAGAATAGGAAACAACAGCAATAAAAGAAGGCAATGGAAATAAAAAATGCTACATACTAAAATAACACTAAAATAACACAAGTAATAAAAGTTACACACTGAAAGCTTTTTTGAACAAGTGGAAATAAAAAGGCAATGGAAATAAAAAATGTTACATATTAAAATACCAAAAGTAATAAAAGTTACACACTGGAAGCTTATTTGAACAAGTGGAAATAAAAAGGCAATGGAAATAAAAAATGCTACATATTAAAATACCAAAAGTAATAAAAGTTACACACTGAAAGCTTTTTTGAACAAGTGGGTCTTCAGTCTGGTTTTGAACAGAGTCAGATCAGAGGTGGCACGCAGCTCAAGGGGGAGGCTGTTCCAGGCTTTTGGGCCGGCAACAGAAAATGACCGGTCTCCCCATTGTTTGTACCTTGAGCGAGGCACCTCCAGCAGGTGTTGACTGGCAGAGCGTAAATCTCTGCCGGGCTGATGGGCTTTCAAAAGTTCTGAGATGTACAGAGGAGCAAGTCCATTCAGAGCTTTGAAAACAAACAGGAGCAGCTTGAACTGTATCCTGAACTGAACCGGGAGCCAGTGTAGAGAGGACAGGACAGGAGTGATGTGTTCATATTTTCGTGTGTTGGTCAAAAAGCGGGCGGCAGAGTTTTGAACAAGCTGTAAACGGGAGATGGAGGATTGATTAATACCAACATACAAAGCATTACAATAGTCAAGTCTGGAGGTCACAAAGGCGTGGATGGCCTTCTCCAGATCACCACGGCTGAGAAATGACTTGACTTTGGAGAGCAGACGGAGCTGAAAGAAGCTGGTCTTGACAACAGAGCTGATCTGTTTATCAAGCTTTAAGTTGGAGTCAAGCTGTACTCCAAGATTTCTGACCACCGGGTTGAAGTGGGGGAGGGGAAAACCAACACTGGGACTGGGAAGGATGTTGCTGGTGTCACCAGGTGCACTAAATAAAATGCATTCAGTTTTATCTGTGTTTAGGTGGAGGAAGTTTTGAGAGAGCCAGTGCTTAATGTCATTTAAGCAGTTGACAAGAGTGTTTGAACTGAGTGAGGGGTTGGGAGTGACTGGCAGATAGATTTGTAAATCGTCTGCATACATGTGAAAAGACAGGTTATGACGTGCAATGATTGATCCTAATGGCAGCATGTAAAGAGAGAAGAGGACTGGCCCTAGAATAGATCCCTGTGGTACGCCAGAGGTCAGAGGGGTTGATGAAGAGGAGGACAGATCGCCTATCATGACAGAAAAAGTTCTCCCAGACAGGTAAGATTTGAACCACTCAAGCACAGCTCCCTGGAGGCCAACCTGCTGAGACAAGCGGTTGATTAGTACCTGATGGTCGACGGTGTCAAAAGCTGCTGAGAGGTCTAACATCACCAGCAGTGCAGGGTTTTTTGCATCCAGGGACAGAAGAATGTCATTCTGTACTTTGAGCAGTGCAGATTCAGTGCTGTGACGAGCTCGAAAACCTGACTGAAATTTTTCAAACAGGTTGTTGAGTTCTAGAAAAGATTGAAGTTGAATAAAAACAATCTTTTCTAGGACCTTTGATAGAAATGACAGATGTGAAACTGGTCTGAAATTAGAGAGAGCTGTAGGATCTAGGCCTGGTTTTTTGAGAAGAGGCCTGACCACAGCATGTTTGAAAGCAGATGGCACAAAACCTGAAGATAGACAGCTGTTAATAAATGACAAAACACAAGGACCAATTACATCAAAGGACTGTTTGAACATTTTAGAGGGAATGATGTCCAGAGAACAGTTAGTTGGTTTCATCTGCTGAACCACCTTGGTGAGGTGAGGGAGTGAAACCAGGTCAAATTGGTCAAAAACAGCTGTGGTTATTGCAGACGCACAAGACTGGATGGTGTTGGATGAACTGACAATGTTCTGCCTGATAGAGTCTATTTTGTTGACAAAATAGCTCTGAAAGTCATCGCAGGTAGACTGTGTGGCAGTTTTCAGAACATTGACAGATGGATTGATGACAGACTGGAGTGTGCTGAAAAGCGTCCTCGGCCGGTTGGAGCTGGTGGAGATTAAATTGGAGAGGTACTGTGACTTGGCCTGTTTCACAGCATTATGATACTCACAGAGACAGTCTCTCAGTATTCCTTGAGATACATGAAGCCGGTCGCGCTTCCATATTCGCTCTGCTTTTCTGCAACGTTGTCGAAGAGCTCGCGTCGTTTCGTTGAGCCATGGTGAAGGTTTGTTCTTTGAAGATGCCTGTTTGAGAGGAGCGATGGAGTCCAAGATCGTCGTGCAGGTGTGATGGAAGGAGGTGATGAAGTCCTCAGGATGTAGAGATGGGTCCAGGCTGACAGCAGAGCAAAATTCAGTGCTCTTAAAGGCATCAGTGAACTGACTTGCATGTTGTGAGCATGAGAAGAAAAGGTGAGGTACCGACTTCCATTGTGGTATGTGACTGCTTGTAGACGTAAGAAAGGTCACTATTGAAAATTGGATTGCTATGTCAAAATCCAAGATGGCAACCACTATATAAATATATAAGACTATGCTTTCTAGTTTTTAGATTCCCTAAAAGTATAGGCTGATGGTCCTCCTTGATCATGTGAGCAGATGGTTTCGGCTGTCATCAGCCAACTTGTTGATCCACTGTGAGAGGGTGCTATTTATAAGACTAAGCTGAATACAGCATCTCAGACTGAGGAAGTCTTTCGGATGAAAGATGAAACATTTCTACAATTTTTTTGCTTTGTTTTGTTTTGATTTTTGAATGTCCAGAGGACCAGACTTAGCTTTTTTAGACCCTAAAAGTATAGTTTCTTCAAATAATTGGGGTTGCTGAAGATCAGTCTATGGGGGCCAGGGCCACCATTGCAGCTTTCAAAAGTACAAGCTTTCCTCACATTTATTTGTGTCATTCTTCTTTAGGCATGCTTGTTATTAGATTTCTGCAGCCCCTGCTGAAAGTCATAATTTAAGGAATCAGCAGGCTCTCTGTGTGCTGCCACTCCTCCTGATTCACACACAACATACTGTACTCCTCTCAAGTCTGTGACAAGAACTGACCAAGATCAAATACATGTGGCATTTATCGAAACAAAGGAAGAGTCCAAGGCAGCAAGACTTGTACAATGAAGCTGACTGAAACATCATAGTGTATTAATTATCGGTAGAGTCAAACTGTCACCGTTTACACTCTGTTTTTTCCTTTTACTCATCACTCTGTTCACTATTTGACTTTTTTTGCTCTGCTGCTTCTGCCAGCCTCTTTACATGCCACACCTCTCTCTCTGATTGCTGCTGATGGTTTCCACCTGTTCCTGGGTGTATGTATATATACTTCCTGCCTTCTCCACTACATTGCCAGATCAAAAGATTGCTTCCAGCCAGAGTTATCCAGCGTATTTTCCTTGTTCACAGTTCTTTAATTTTGATCCACACCTGTTTCCCTCGACTACACTTTTTGCCTGTCCCTTTTGTGCCTCAGCCTTCTGACCTTGTTGACGACCTACGCCTGTTTTTGGATTTCGCCTTTGCCTCTCCCTATCGGTACTGTCTCCTCTCTGGATCCCGTGTATGAACCTTGCTCATCCTCGACTACGCCTCTGGACTTCCCTTGGTTTCTGCAGCTCTGTATCTCTGCTGGAGAGGCCTGTTACAAAAAGAAAGGTTCGTGTTTCACCAGACCGTCTGTGTTCAGATAACTACTTGTTATCCTGCCAAACTAACCTTTCCCCTCTGTATCATTTTAGATACATTTCCTGCCCCTGGACCTGAGACACCAGAAGCTGTTTATTTACTCAATAATTAAAAACCCTTCTGAGTTTGTGTGTAGGATCCTCTGCCATCAGATCTCTGACAGATTGATCTGGCCAAACATGGATCCTGCACCGGGCTCAGAATGGCGCTCTGGTGTGGAGGTGCCATTGGTAAATTAGAGACCAGCATGAATGAGATCATGAACATTCTTAAGACTCTAACTCCTCACTCTAACCCTCAGGACTCAAGTCAGCTTGCAGTCCTGCATATGCTGGAACCATGATTAACCCACTCCGGGAACCACGATTGACTCCACCAGAACTGTTTTCAGGGGCACCGGACCGTTCCTAACACAATGTGGAAAAAAAAAATTTTTAGCTCCAGCCCTCATCCTTCCCCCCTGAACGTGGTAAGGTGGCATATACCGTGTCCCTCCTGTCTGGAAAAGCTGAGTCTTGGGGAACATAAGAATGTGATAAAGGATTCAAGGTACTGCTACTCGTTTCATGAGTTTTCAAAAGAGCTGTGCAGAGTTTTTGACCCCATCCTCCCAGAAAGAGAGGTTGCTCATAGACTGTTTACACTGAAGCAGGGAAAGTGAAGAGTAACTGAGTACATTATAGATTTTCATGCTACGGCTGCTGGTTGTAAATGGAATGAAGAGGCACTAACTGATGCTTTCTACCGAGGGCTTAACGAGGAGATCAAGTACAACCTAACCAAGCGATACCCGGACCCACTGCAGGACCTGGAGGATTTGGCGACAAGGGTGGATCTGCGCTTGATGGAGAGCTCCCTAGAACGAGCTGAAAGATCCAGTAGAACATCAAGACACCTCGAGGAACCCAGAGAGGCGTCTAGACGACTTTCCCTGGGACCCTCCTTTCCACCACGTCCACAAGAGACACCACCACGAGAGGAGCCCATGCAGATTGGATGCAGCCATCTCACTCAAGAGGAACATGAGAGGAGATGTCGGAACCGGTTGTGTTTCTACTGTGGCCAGGACTCTCACAATGTCTCTAAACTGTCCGTTAAAAGGCCAGACTCAGTAGAGAAGAGGAGACCCCTGCTGAGTCAGACCCAGAACCGAGTAATCTCCTCACCCTTCACGTTTCCAGCTGAGCTGTCCACTTCTGGTACGACCTGCATCTCCATTAAAGTACTCATCGACTCAGGGCCAACGCTGAGTTCATGGACATTCAGTTTGCCCAAGAACGAGGAACAAACCTGTTTAAATCCCCTAAACCACTGTCCATCGTAGCCTTTCATGACTCCTCTTTAATCTCTGAACCTGTGACTTAGGGGGTAATCACAAAGAGACATTGCAGTTTTTATTTTCAAATCACTCCACTCTCCTGTAGTCCTAGGGGCCACATGGCTCTCAAAACATAACCCGCATATTAAATGGCAACAGAAGGAGATTGTGGGTTGGTCCGATAACTGTTTGTCATCTTGTCTCTTTGATGCGGTCATTCCCTCTACGCCCAAGAACAATATTAAAGAGAATTACACAGATCTTTCTAAAGTTCCAGAGGAGTACCATGACTTGAAGGAGGTTTTTAATAAAGTCAAGGCCACCTCTTTACCACCACACATGTCCTATGACTGCCCTATTGACTTGGTTCCTGGTTCTACTCATTCATTCAAACTTTTATTTAAACAGATAAGTCACATTGAGCCTCAAAGACTCATTTACAAGTGATATCTGTTGGACAGACAATAAAAGTGGTGAAAAATAACACATAGGGTTTGAAGACAAAAACATTTCCTAACACATTTTTGACCTGTGTATGAAGGTCAAAAATGTGGTAATGAAAAAAAGTCTAGCACATAATGACGCCGACATTACGCAGAGGGCAGGAGGGACTCAAAGGTGGTTGAGCAGCCAGCTCATAGATATGTGCACACTCATGGGGGGGAGGGGGGAGAGCTGCCAAGGTTGGCCAGAGGCGAGAGTCTTGGAATGATGTCGGAATGTTTATTCAGTTGTGCTTTTCTGAAAAGTCTGTAGAATTCCTCAATGGCAGGTTTGGGAGAGGGGATGAGAGCATCTGGTTTACAAAACTTCTCAGGCGTGTTGAGATAAACTGTCCGAAAACCTCAGCTGGAGCAACAACACCACCAGCCTGATCAAGAAAGGTCATCAGAGACTCTACTTCCTCAGACGGCTGAGACGAGCTGGTCTGAGCAGCCCAGTCCTCACCTCCTTCTACAGGTGTGCAGTGGAGAGCATCCTGTGCTCCAGCATCAATGTGTGGCATGGAGGCTGCACAGTTGCAGAGAGGAAAGCTCTACAGAGAGTGGTGAAGGCTGCACAGAAGTCTGTTGGAGTCAGTCTCCCCACCATCACAGACATTTACACCTCCAGATGCAGGAAAAGAGCCACCTGTATCATGAAAGACCTCACTCACCCAGCACACTCACTCTTTGCCCCACTCCCCTCAGGACGGAGGTTGAGGAGCATCAAATGTAGAACCACTAGACTGAGGAACAGCTTCTACCCTGAGGCTGTTAGACTCATGAATAAATAAACAATAAGAATGATCACTGCAAAATATCACATCATGCTGATGCTGATCTGTTTTCTTGTTGCTGTGTTCATCTGTGACCATCTGCTCATACAGACTCGTGTTCGTGCTGCTGTTTATAATGATGTTTTTCTACTACATTAGGGCTTAGTGTATTACTAGTTGATGTTTTTCTTAGTTAATCCTAGATGTTATTACTGTTTTTCTCTTGCATTTGTTGTTGGATGTAACTGGGACCCTGTGTACATAATCTCGTTTTCATCACATGTACCACATGCGGTGCAAATGACAATAAAGACTCTCTGACTCTGACTCTCTGACTCTGATAAGACGGACTGTCAAGGCCAGTCGGGGAGCCGAATGTCAGATAAACACGATTGTTTTGGGAACAGGCAGAACTTTAATGACATCTACCTTCAGTCTGTGTCGGTCCACTCGCTTCCGAAAATGTCCAAGTTAAAATGACCAAAAAAATGGAATGTGCCTCAGAAAATCCCCGTGATGTAATCCATTCAGCCAAAAGTCTGGTTTCTCGAGCCATGAACCAAGCCATCATGTAAGGCAGGCAGCCTGACCAGGACCAGATTAGCCGCCGACGTCTTCCTTTTATGCTGATAGACCAGGAACCAGCCAAATCCAAAAATCAGGAACCAGATATCCTAAATCCAATTAAGTATGTGTCCATAAGATCCACAGATGACAGCAGAGATAGACACGTCATCAAGTCTTCCAAGTCGATTCAGCTGAGTGCATGCCAACAGGGCAAATTGGCTCGCCTACAACCTATCTTCTTTTTGAAGAAATGTTATCGGTTGTGTTGAGGGACCAACTGACCAAATTGAAGTCCATAGTTATGATTTGGAAGATTTCATGGAAGAGAGGCTCTCAAACAGTTTCACAGACAAGACAAAGCAAAAGCAAAGTGGAGACCGAGAGGAGATGTCCCGCCCTTGAGAAGAGCAAGTGTTGAATACTCCCCCTAAAGGGGCCCTGTACTCTCTGTTTACTCCTGAGCAAGAAGCCATGCATGAGTACATCAAAACCTCGCTTCAAGCCGGCATCATCAGGCTTCTACCTCTCCAACAGGTGCTGGTTTCTTCTTTGTGGGGAAGAAGGATGGATCTTTAAGACCCTGCAAAGACTATAGAGGGTTAAACAAAATAACCATAAAAAACAAATACCCCCTTCCGTTAATGGCATCTGCCTTTGGCCTCATTCAAGGCGCTTCATTTTTTACCAAGCTTGACCTTCGTAATGCGTACCATCTGGTGCGCATACGTGAGGGAGATGAGTGGAAGACGGCCTTCAATGGTCATTATGAATATTTGGTCATGCCTTTTGGTTTGACCAACGCCAGCTGTGTTCCAGTCTCTGGTCAATGCGGTCCTAAGGGACATGGTTAATCAGTTTGTTTTTGTTTACCTGGATTTTTTTTTCATCCCTGTGCTTTCTTCTCCAGAAGCCTATCGCCAGCTAAGCGTAATTGTAATGTCGGGGAACGTGAACTGCTTGCTGTTAAGCTAGTGCTGGAGGAGTGAAGGCATTGGTTGGGGGGCGCCCAGTTCCAATTCCAGGTTTGGACAGACCATAAAAATCTTGAGTACCTTAAGTCAGCCAAACGCCTCAACCCTCGACAGGCCAAGTGGGCACTTTTCTTTTTCCGCTTTAACTTTGCCCTCACCTATAGACCCGATCACAAGAACATAAAACCTGATGCCCCCTCTCATCATGGAGGAGGATTCTTGTTCCTCGACTCCTCTTGCCGAGGAATTTATCTTTCCCAACTCTGCCCGCCTGGCTGTCACTCAACTGGAGCTGGACCTGCATCAGGCCAACCAGCTGCACCCTCCTCCAACCGTCTGTCACCCATACCAATTATTTGTCCCCCCCTGAGTTTGTCCAGGAGGTCCTCAAGTTTTGCCACAGCTCCCACCTAGTTTGTCATCCTGGTTTTTCTAAAACTGTTTCTTTAGTTTGCACACAGTTCTGGTGGCCCACATTAAACCAGGACGTGCGCTCTTTCGTTTTATCCTACCCTGCCTGTTCCCAAGCCAAGTCCTCACGTCGTCCCCCCTCTGGTCTTCTCCGTCCACTTCCTATCCCGTCACGCCCATGGTCCCACATCAGTCTAGACTTCATCACTGGTCTTCCTCCGTCTGCCAGCAACACCGTCATTCTGACGGTTGTTGACCATTTTTCCAAGATAGTCCACCTGGTCTCTCTTCCCAAGCTCCTTTCAGCCAAGACCCTGGCTGGGATCATGTCACGTGAGTTTTTTTGCCTGCACGGTCTGCCCACAGATATAGTTTCTGACAGAGGACCTCAGTTTGTCTCTAAGTTCTGGAGATAATTTTGTGACCTCCTGGGGGTCTCCATTAGCCTCTCCTCTGGCTTTCATCCCCAGACTGATGGCCAGATGGAGAGGGTGAACCAGGAGGTTAATGCCTCTTACCCACCGCACAACTGCAAACGCTCCAGCCGCCCCCTTTTGGCCGCTGGTCACGGTTCCACTGAACCACTGAACACCGTCTGATGACGTACACTAGGGGGTAGCAGAGGGAGGGGTCTCTGGCTTGTTTTCCGGGTTCAGTTGTTGTTTTAACTGCACCTCCGACGGTCTTCGATGAGATTAAAACTTTTTTTTATGTTTGGGGTGATCTACACTGGAGAGGACAGCAGCCTGTCAGCAGCAACTGTAAAAATGCCACGTTTCTTACCGGAGTTTGGGTCCAATTCCTGGAGGCTCGATCCGGTGAGTTTAAAAAGTCCGAAAAAAGTCCCGTTGTGGTTGTGTAATCAGATAGCGAGGCTCTCCCGACTGTTTGCCGGATGCGTCGAGCCGCCAGAGATCAACATTTGGGACGTCTGCGGCTCGACGGCGACGCGCGCGTGCGTGTGCAGGCTGCCGTCGCGCCGCTTCGATCACTCGAATCTCGCCGCTTCCTTGTTCGCCGTGACTCCACGCGTCTCCTCCATAGACTTTGAATGTAAACCGGTGTTATCCGGCCGCTTCGGCCGCTCGACAAAGGGGGCAGTGGGTAGGAGGCATAAGGCAGGCTGAGGATCCTCTGTCAGAAAGATCCCAGCCAGTGGTCCCCCAACCTCTCCTGGGTCGAACACGGCCTTAACACTGTCCCTTCCTCTGCTACCGGTATGTCCCCTTTTTACACAGTTTTTGGTTTTCAGCCCCCTTTCATCATCATCCAGGAACATGAATCTCAAGTGCCCTCTACTCACCACTAAGCCTTATGCTGCCATCGCGTATGGCGGAGAGCCAGACGAGCCCTCCTAGAGACCTCCGCAGCCTACGTTGAAGGGGCTAACCGGCGGAGGTCTCAACAACCCACTTATCAGGAGGGCCAGAGGGTATGGCTCTCCACCAGAGATCTCCCATTGTAGAATCACGCAAACTTGCTCCCCGTTTTATTGGCCCTTTCCCCATATCCAAAATCAGTAACCCAGTTTCTGTTCGTTTATCTCTACCCAAATCTATGAGAATCCACCCATCATTTCACGTATCCAAAATCAAGCCCTTTTTGCCCTCCCGTTTTCACCCCACCCCAGAAACCCCACCACCCGCCCGGCTCATTGATGGAGTACCCGCCTATACAGTGCACCGACTCCTCCGCTCCAGGAGATGGGGCAGAGGAGTCCATTATTTGGTCGACTGGGAGGGATACGTCCCAGAAGAATGTTCTTGGGTCCTCACATCATCGACAAGTCCCTCATCAGAGACTTCTATCGCCTTTACCCAGACCAACCTCAGGGTGCGTCAGGTGCCACGCCTTAAGTGGGGGATCTGTCACAGTTTACACTCTGTTTTTTCCTTTTACTCCTCACTCTGTTCACTGTTTGACTTTTTCTTCTTTGCTCTCCTGTGTTTTTTCCTCTGCTGCTTTTGCCAGCCTCTTTACATGCCACACCTCTCTCTCTGATTGCTACTGATGGTTTCCACCTGTTCCTGGGTGTATATATACTTCCTGCCTTCTCCACTACATTACCAGATCAACTGATTGCTTCCAGCCACAGTTATCCAGCATACTTTCCTTGTTCACAGTTCTTTAATCTTGATCCATGCCTGTTTTCCTCAACCACACTTTTTGCCTGTCCCTTTTGTGCCTCAGCCTTCTGACCTTGTTGACGACCATACGCCTGTTTTTGGATTTCGCCTTTGCCTCTCCCTATCGGTATTGTCTCCTCTCTGGATCCCGTGTATGAACCCTTCTCATCCTCGACTACGCCTCTGAACTTCCCTTGGTCTGCAGCTCTGTATCTCTGCTGGAGCACCAAGTTACAACAAGAAAGGTTAGTGTTTCACCAGACCGTCTGTATTCAGATAACTACTTGCTATTATGCCAAACACTAACCTTTCCCCACTGTATAATTTTGGATACGGTTCCTGCCCCTGGACCTGAGACACCAGAAGCTGTTTAATTACTCAATAAACATTTAAAAAACCCTTCTGAGTTTGTATGTAGGATCCTTTGCCATCAAATCTCTGACACAAACTTAGAACAGGAAAATATAATGTGATGGCTGCCGCCGACTGACTTTAGAAAACACGAGACTGGCCCAACTTGGGCAGTTTTGCACATAATGAGCTAAATCCATGTATGGTACTTGCTAAGAACCATCTACAGAGTATACTGTGATTAAAACTGGTGTACGATATGCTTTCCTTCAAGGACTGATGCGTCATTAATCTGAATGTGCAACCAGGCTGCTTAGATTGAAAAGATGTGCATGGATGCTTCCTGTGCAATCTTTACTGGGGTTTGTTAGTATTTACTAAGAATGTAACTTAAGTTAACGCTCATTGTGTTCAGTCTCAGGTGAGGAAGGAAAATTAAAGGAGACCACAGATAGGTTTTTAAAATTTTTATGGTATGTCTGTGGGCTATCCAGACAATGTTCATTCAATTTAATACACAAAATAATTCTTAGATAATCAATTATACCCTTTTTAATTCTGCCATTTTTAACTTTCGTTTTGAACGACTGGTTTATGATAATGAGCTCTCATGGCCACGCCCTTCAAAGATCTGTTTACATTAACTCCGCCCTCTGTAACAGCCAGTATCTCTAAACTGTTGTTGTTTTAAAATTAGCTCTTTTTTAAAAAGGGTTAGTGTTAACCTTTCCTGCTCAGTCTTTCATCCGTGGTCAAAAGACACAGGGGAGATTTTCCTCCAGGGCTGAAGTCTCTGCTTCAGGGTTAACTCCCTCGCTCGCCTTGCACATAAACCACACGGTGGCTGAAGGTTAATCCTCTTGTTTTAATAATAATTCCAGCCAACAGGTGCACAAACAGACTTTCTTACAGCCGCGTTTCAATTTGCCGTTCACTTTACTCCACACACACACACACACACGTCTTGCTCTCCTCAACACGCTAAAGGACCCTCTAGGCTTTTGACGACCAGTGTACCTGTATACAAATATTTTAGAGCAAAAAAAAGTCCTGCTGGATGGACAGCGTGTGCGTGCACATCATGCTGCAGTTTAAAGATAAATTAGTGTTTAACTCCATTCTTGCATTTAAGGCTTAACCAAGCTCAAAGCAGCTCTGCGCCGAGATGGACAGAGAGCAACAGCTACAGGACAGATGCGCGTGACGTGCAGCAGGTCCTCGGATGGATGGATGGATGGATGGATGGATGGATGGATGGACGACGGATGGATGGAAGGATAAAGCTGTAATGATTTCTAGGTAACCCAGTTTGTAACGAGACCCAGAACGACAAGGCACGAGAGTACAAAAAGAACAATGTTTATTATGGACAGTGATTTAAGTTTTCAAATGTACAACATGGTTCATCTGGAATCCCTGGAGGAGGAAGCAGAACGTCGGAAGGAGTAGGCCCAGGGGCTGTTGTGAATGTTGGTCTTCAAATGTTTGTTTGTTCTTACAGATGATGAAGAGAGATGGGTTCCATGAAAATCCAATCCTTCCAATAGCGGTTCCAGAGGGCAGAGAAGGCAGGCAAGTGGCTGGAGGGCACGGCACGAGGAACTGGATCC
>JBBPBX010001458.1:10791-36906 GCA_038048925.1 Garcialebias charrua
TATATATATATATATACCTGTATAAAAAAAGTTTCAAATTGTTCTAATAAAGTAAACACATTTCCATGATTAAAAAGAAAACATGTATATAACTATAAGTTTTGTAAATTTATGTGGAGCTTACCTTAGTGTTACATGTTCAAATTTGAATTTTTCTAGCAGTTCTTCTTAGTTATTTGATGTCTAAAATTATAATAATGCGAGAAAAAAAACATTAGCCAGACTGATGAGCTAATGGCTATGTGAGGACAACACCAAAGTGGATTTATGTTATATAAAATACACCAGTTATAATAATTTGTTGTCATTTTGTTCAGAATCAGGCTCTGTTTCATCAAACTGAGGTTGTTCACAGAGTTATCTACAACAGGTAAGCTATTACGTGTTTATATGTTGTTCTCAAATCTCAACTCCAAATGTGTGTTGTTGTTGTTGTTTTTACTTTTGTAGCTCCTAAGATATCTTATGTTTATATTGTAAATGGACTGTACTTATATAGCACCTTTCTATCTTATCAAGACACTCAAAGCTCTTTACAACACAATCTGTGCCTAATTTACCCATTCATACAGCACTCTACTGGATCTGAACAAAGATTAATCAGAGCTTTGGTAAATGGTAAATGGAGCTTACTTATATAGCGCTTTCCAGCCCCCTATGAGGGGCCCCAAAGCGCTTCACAGTACCAGCCATCCACCCATTCATACACACATTCATACACCGGTAGCGGTAGACTGCCATGCAAGGCGCTGCCAGTCCTACCAGGAGCAACTCGGGGTTAAGTGTCTTGCTCAGGGACATAACGAGGTATGCAGTGACCGGGGATCAAACCCGGGACCTTCCGGTCCTGAGCCGGCTGCCCTGCCTCTACACCATCTAGTAGTAACCGTAGTTTCTTCCACACATTTATCAAATTCATACATGGGACACACATTGAGGCAATGAGGGGTTCCAGTGTCTTGTCCAGCGACACGTCAACATGCGATTGCTGACGGAATTGAACCCCCAACTCTCCTTTTGGAGGGTGACAGCTCTAACCACTCTGCCACAGCTGCCCCATGTGCACATGTTTTCAGTTCTGGCAGATGTGACATGATTGTCATCATCAGGTGTTTGGACCTGCCTATCTGTCAACTATAACCGTATCAAAGTTCATGCTCAATAATCCAGGTATAAATATAACATTCAGTCAGGTCATCTGGACGCTTTCTTTAATCGCTGCAATGTTTTGCCCTTCATTCGAAGGACTTAGCCCACCAAACCAAACTGAATCCCACAAACAGCTCACTCCCAGGGTGGGAAAAAAAAACTGTTTGCTGGTGATAAGATGGCCTCCAGGCCTTTTCACCCATCAACTCCTCTAAGACAGTCATACCGAAGGGTTTCAAAACACCAACGTTCATGCTCAATAATCCAGGACGAAATGCTCAATAAGGACAAAACGTCTCAGCAAAAGAAACCGAACGGATGACCTGACTGAACATTGTGGCAATAACCATAGTTTCTTCCACACTCGGAATGTAGCATATGTCCACATCGTTATAAATTGTCTTACAAGCTGTTTTTACCGTCCTTATCAGCTGTTTCCATCCTAAAACAACTGTTGTAATCCCTGCAACATCTCTTTGTAGTTTGGATGATATCATCATCTCTCAAAAGTCAAGAACTGTGCCCTGATTTTTAATTTACAATTGATAAACGCACAACTTTTAGATGAGCTCCAGCTTAGTTTCATTACACTCTACTCAGTGGTTTGAGATGTTTTGCTAACAGAGAAACAAACACAGGTTTAGAAACATTTAAACTAGGGATGGGGCAGATCCGATCCAGTATCGGTATCGGCAACCGATACCAGCATGAATTGCGTATCGGATTTTCCAATCCAACCTGCCGATATTTCCGATCCATAATGTACATTTGCCTTGAACAGAGAGCACATGTATTACATCATAATGTACTCTGTTCTGTCTTAACATTGTGTGAGTTAAACCCAAATAAGACACTCTGAGCCTCACAACAGGTAATACCCAAACTTTAATAGCACACAAGAGGCAGGTCTATATCACAGACGGCCTCCATGTTCAACTGTCCCCCTCCTACAATGCTGTTATTTCTAGTACCCTTGTGAATAGCAAACAACCATCATGGTGCTAATGATCCATCATTAGGCTGATGGTCCTCCTTGATCATGTGAACAGCTGGTTTTGGTTGTCAGCAACAAACTGGTTGATCCACTGTGAGAAGGTGCTATTTATAAGACTGAGCTGAATACAGCATCTCAGACTGAAGAAGTCTTTCGGAGGAAAGACAAAATGTTTCTACAATTTTTTTTCAAAGTCCAGTTGATCCTGTATTGAACGCCTTTTTTTGATTACAATTTTTTTTGTTTTGTTTTTGAATGTCCAGAGGACCAGACTTGACTTTTTATAGGATGAAAGGTGAACATTGACACAGTCTGTGGTTTGGAGATTGCATGCATCCTAAAAGCTTTTAAAACTTTTCTCATTCTTAATTGTTCCATCCATCCATTTTCGTCCGCTTATCCGGGGTCGGGTCGCGGGGGTAGCAGCCTAAGTAGGGAGGCCCAGACTTCCCTCTCCCCAGCCACTTGGAGCAGCTCCTCTGGGGGAATCCCAAGGCGTTCCCAGGCCAGCCGAGAAACATAGTCCCTCCAGCGTGTCCTGGGTCTTCCTCTGGGTCTCCTCCCGGTGGGACATGCCCGGAACACCTCACCAGGGAGGCGTCCAGGAGGCATCCTAACCAGATGCCCGAGCCACCTCAACTGGCTCCTCTCGATGTGGAGAAGCAGCGGCTCTACTCCGAGTCCCTCCCGGATGACTGAGCTTCTCACCCTATCTCTAAGGGAGAGTCCAGACACCCTGCGGAGAAAACTCATTTCAGCCGCTTGTATCCGAGATCTCGTTCTTTCGGTCACAACCCAAAGCTCATGACCATAGATGAGGGTGGGAACGTAGATCGATCGGTAAATTGAGAGCTTTGCCTTTCGACTCAGCTCTCTCTTCACCACGACAGACCGGTACAGAGCCCGCTTCACTGCGGATGCTGCACCTATCCGCCTATCGATCTCACGCTCCAGTTTTCCCTCATTCGTGAACAAGACCCCGAGATACTTAAACTCCTCCACTTGGGGCAGGACCTCATCCCCGACCCGGAGAGGGCATGCTACCCTTTTCCGGCTCAAGACCATGGCCTCGGATTTGGAGGAACTGATCCTCATCCCGGCCGCATCACACTCGGCTGCAAACCGCTCCAGCGAAAGCTGTAGATCACGATCTGATGAAGCCAATAGGACCACATCATCTGCAAAAAACAGAGAAGCGATTCTAAGGCCACCAAAACGGATCCTCTCAACACCTTGGCTGCGCCTAGAAATTCTGTCCATAAAAGTTATGAACAGAATCGGTGACAAAGGGCAACCTTGGCGGAGTCCAACTCTCACTGGAAACGAGCCTGACTTACTGCCGGCAATGCGGACCAAGCTCTGACACCGGTCGTACAGGGACCTAACAGCCCATATCAAAGGGCCTGGTACCCCATACTCCCGGAGTACCCCCCACAGAACCCCCCGAGGGACGCGGTCGAATGCCTTTTCCAAGTCCACAAAGCACATGTAAACTGGTTGGGCAAACTCCCACGCACCCTCCAGGACCCTGCTGAGGGTGTAGAGCTGGTCCAGTGTTCCACGACCAGCACGAAAACCACACTGCTCCTCCTGAATCCGAGGTTCGACTATCCGACGGACCCTCCTCTCCAGAACCCCTGAATAGACCTTACCAGGGAGGCTTAAGAGTGTGATCCCCCTATAGTTGGAACACACCCTACGGTCCCCCTTTTTGAATAGGGGAACCACCACCCCAGTCTGCCAATCCAAGGGAACTGCCCCCGATGTCCACGCGATATTGCAGAGTCGCGTAAGCCAACACAACCCCACAACATCCAGAGCCCTAAGGAACTCAGGGCGAATCTCATCCACCCCCGGAGCCCTGCCACCGCGGAGCTTTTTAACCACCTCGGTGACCTCAGCACCAGAGATTGGAGAGCCCGACCCAAAGTCCCCAGGCTCCGCTTCCTCAGTGGAAGACGTGCCAGTAGGATTGAGGAGGTCTTCGAAGTATTCCGCCCACCGACTCACAACATCCCGAGTTGAGGTCAACAGCACGCCATCCCCACCATAAATGGTGTTGGTCGCGTACCGCTTTCCCCCCCTGAGACGCCGGATGGTGGACCAGAATCGCCTCGAAGCCGTACGGAAGTCATTCTCCATGGCCTCTCCGAACTCCTCCCACGCCCGAGTTTTTGCCTCAGCAACCACCCGAGCCGCATGCCGCTTGGACTGTCGGTACCTATCTGCTGCTTCCGGGGTCCCACAGGCCAAAAAGGCCCAATAGGACTCCTTCTTCAGCCTGACAGCATCCCTCACTGCCGGTGTCCACCACCGGGTTCGAGGGTTGCCACCACGACAGGCACCAACAACCTTGCGGCCACAACTCTGATAAGCTGCCTCGACAATAGAGGCGCGGAACATGGCCCACTCTTAATTGTTCTTATTACTGTATTTCTTAGGTTGTAAAACAACCTAAGATGTTTTTGTATTGAATGCTTGTTCTGATTTTATCATGTCCTGGATGACTGAGAATCTTCACCACCATGTTGTAAAACAAGGAAAATAAAACCTAGAAAAGCATCTAAAGAGAATGTCAACACAAACGGTGTCATCTCCAGCTGCAGCAGGGTCAGTTGTTGGTCTAAGTGATGATATGTCTACGTCCTTAGAAAAAACACCAAAAAGAGCCAAGAGGCAAAGAGGGCAGATCAAAATAATCAGTCTGACTTCCACACCAGTCCACGGCTCCTGCACTGATCTATCCAACATTCCTCACCTCAGTCCCCAAATACCGGTAAGTGACATGCAGCTGGAGTACAAAGAAACCACCACTAATCCAAAGGTGTGATGTAATTTTACTGGGGTGTTTCCAAATATTTAGAACCATCAGATTGTGCATCCTCGTTTAATTTACCTTTTTGTGTTGTGGTAGACACCAGAGGCAAATTCACCGACTGAGGTCAGTGCACCTAAACGACGACGTGGGAGGCCACGGAAGTCGGAAACCATGAACTTAAAAGGAGAAACTGCAGTTCAGCCAGTCAGCCGGTCAAGACCTAGATTTGAACTGCCAGATTCATCAGAGCAAGGTGCAGTTTGACATTTGTGCTTTCATTAAAATAAACTAGAAGCACCCGAGTTGTTCTATTTTTAATAGATTTCAGGACGAGTGGAGCAACTGAAATTTTTAGACAAGTCCGTTAAACGAAGTCATCCCCTCTAACTTCTATTGCGTTACTGCTGTCTCTTCCCTATCCCTCCAAGAAGACGAGTCTCTGCTGTCTTCAGATCTGTCCATAGAGCTGAGTCATTATGAAGAGCAGTTGCCTCGTTTGACCATTCAGGAAGATGAGAAGAGTGATGAGGAGGAGGATGAACTTCCAAGTTTTTTGATGCAGACTGATAAAAGTGAGAGCAACTAGAACGGCAACATGCTAGATGGATTTGTTCTTTCATAGTTTTAATGACTATTTACTGTATTTGTTCAGAGCCGTCATCGATCACAAAGGGAGCATTTGTGTGGTGCAAATTCAAAAATTATCCGTACTGGCCTGCATGGGTGAGTGGCAATCTAAAGCTTTACAAATATGTCATTTTTGTTGAACCAAATGTAAAATGGAGTCAGAATATATTTAAAATTGACTCAAAGAATCTCTGATGTTTCCTGTGCAGGTGAAAAGTGTGAACCAAAAACAGAAAAAAGCAAGCATCGTGTTTGTTGATCAGGCCTTCACAGGCATTCAGAGAAAAGGGTACGAACTGAGATACGTTGTCTCCCACAACTTTTGAGTTGATGCCTTTTTAAAGCGCATCATTAAACAAAGTATCAAATCTCAGTGAGTTTGACTCTCAGTTTATGTTCTTGAAGGTTTGTGCTGGCTTTGAAATCCATGAAGCCTTTTGACTGTGAAGAAGCAGATGAACTGGTGGTAGGAACTGCTCATAACTACAGATTGCAAATAATCCTGTGTTTTCCTGACGGTAACTGTTTCAACGTGTGTTTTTATTACAGCATACAGCCAAAGAAACATACGATGCTGCTGTCATGTGGTCCTTGGAGCTTATAGAGGACTACAGAATCCGGATTGGTTAGTAATTTTCATTTAATACTTGGAACAACCTAAAAAAAAAGCCCATGTTGTCACATGCATTTTTAATAAACAAAAGTTTGTTTTATTAATGGTGGTAATCGTAGTGATGTTTTTATGTTTTAAGCATGTGGCTCATTTTCTGGCTCCTTCATTGAGTATTTTAGTCATGATATGAGTGAGTATCTTCATTACCACGACGTCACAAAATACAAGACTCTTTCACAATTAAACCTTAATTCACCCATAGCTCTGAGTGTTCGTGACCGTGCTGCTCTTTAACTGCTCTAGGCTACCCAGTTCGGAGGACGTATCCACAGACCGCTTCAGAGAGACTAACTATCGCTGGTGACACTACAATTTGTGATGATCACGAGTATCGCATAATTGAGACGGAAGAAGACGTTTGCAAAAGCACAAAGAGGCTGCTGCCTGACCGGACACAGGCAGCCCATAACCGTGCCAATGAGAAGCTCGTACATTTCATCGTCAAGAGGCACATGGTGGAGCCCCACCTTCTGGTAAGGATTCATTCTGTCCTGTTGTTGTTGCGTTTCAGTAAACACCTGGTTGGACTGTGTAAAGTCATTTTGTGTCTGGTAAAGCACAAAATGGGAGTGTAGCTTTTGGAACATCAGGATTTTATTTCAGTTAACAGATTTGAGTATCCACAGTGGCTACGTGTCAGTAGCGGTTTGATCTGGCTGCAGCTTCGTGCCGCCTAGAGTTGCTGTTTTTCACGCATGAAGTAAGCACTGAGGAAGTGGGTTTACAGCAAAATACAGTGACTGGAATACTGTAGTCAGCATTGTCTTATTATCACATTAATCTATGAACAGCAATAAACATTTCACCATAGTTGCAGTGTGTAGAAAATGTCAATCAGCTATGTAAACGTGCAGCAGTTACGCATCTGACAAGTTGCTGGCATGAAGTAGAGCTGTCATTCCTAACCCGAGCCTGAAGCTCGGCCCAGCCCAACCTTATTTCGGGCCGGGCCATAATAATAATCATAATAATCATCATTTTATTTAAAAGCGCCTTTCAAGACAACCAAGGACACTTCACAGCAAGAAACCTATCACAGAGAAGAATATAAAATACAAAATAATATAAAAATACATTTAGTAAAGTTAATGTTAAGCTAGTCTAAAGAGATGTGTTTTCAGGGCAGTCTTGAACAGAGAAAGGGAGGTGGTGTTTCAAAGGTCTGGCGGTAGAGCGTTCCAGAGGTGAGGGGCAGAGCAGGTGAAGGCCCTGCTCCCCATGGTGGAGAGGCGGGCAGAGGGTACATGGAGATGTAGCGAAGAGGAGGATCTGAGAGAGCGTGATGGGATGGAGATTTGTAGGAGGTCAGATAGATAAGGAGGGGCAAGGTTGTGGATAGATTTGAACGTGAGAAGTAGAATTTTGAAGATGATGCGTGATTTAACCGGGAGCCAGTGGAGCTGCTGCAGGACAGGAGTGATGTGATTATAGTAGGAGGTTTGAGTGATGACACGGGCAGCTGAGTTCTGGACCATCTGTAACTTGTGGAGAGATTTGTTGGGGAGGCCGTAGAGAAGGGAGTTGCAGTAATCGATACGGGAAGTCACAAGACTGTGCACCAGGATGGCTGTGGAGCGGGGTGTGAGAGAAGGACGGAGACGGTTAATATTACGGAGGTGGAAATAGGCAGACCGAGTAATATTGTTGATGTGTGAAGTGAAGGAGAGAGTGGTGTCGAGGATGACACCGAGACTCTTGACCTGAGGGGAGGGGGATAGCAGAGAGTTGTTAAGGGGGACGAGAAGATGTTCTGATTTTGAAATAGTTTTTGGTACCGACAAGAATGATTTCTGTTTTGTTACTGTTTAGTTGAAGGAAATTGTTAGAAAACCAGTGATTTAGCTCATTGAGACAGTCGGTGAGGATGGAGGGTGGGTGGGTGGAGTTAGGTTTTGAAGATAAGTAAATGTAGAGCTGTGTGTCATCAGCATAACAGTGGAAATGGACGCCGTATTTCCAGAAGATGTGACCTAGAGGAAGGAGGTAAATCATGAAGAGGAGAGCCCGAGGACAGAGCCTACAGGGACAAATAAAACTTATCTATCTATCTATCTATTGGGGGACACCCGTGGAGACCGGGTAGGACTGGGAATGGAAGGATTGAATTGAGTGCGGTCGGAGAGGTAAGAGTTGAACCAGTCTAACAGGGTAACTGAGATGCCAATGGAGGTTAGTCTGTTGAGGATAGAATGACAGATGGTGTCGAAAGCAGAACTTAAATCAAGAAGAATGAGGATGGACAGAAGACCAGAGTCAGCAGCAAGAAGAAGGTCGTTAGTAATTTTTATTAGAGCTGTTTCGGTGCTATGGTGGGGGCGAAATCCAGATTGAAACTCTTCATAAATGTTGTTGTTGGACAGGTGAGAGTGAAGTTGACTAGCAACAGTTTTTTCAAGAATCTTGGAGATGAAGGGCAGATTGGAGATCGGACGAAGATTATTGAAGTTGGTAAAGTCAAGACCTGGTTTCTTGATGATGGGGGTGATGGCAGCAGATTTGAAGGCTGTGGGAACAATGCCAGAGGTTAGGGAGGAGTGGATGATATTAGTGATGATAGGGAGCAGAGACGGGAGACAGGATTTAACAAGAACTGTGGGAAATGGGTCAAGTTGACAGGATGAGGACTTGGACTTGCTGATAATGTCAGCAATGTCATCAGCAGAGGGGAGGGAGAAGACAGAGAAAGGGAGGGGGGAGTTCAACAAGGATGCTGGGGGCAGTATTTGGTCCAAGGTGTTTATGAATTGAAATAATCTTTTCATTGAAATATGACATCAGGGAGTTGCAAAATTCTGTGGAAACCATGTGAGAGGGTAGAGAGTTAGGATATGAGACAGAACGGTGAAGGAGAGAGAACCATGTCTTTGAATTGCCAACATTGGAACTGATGATGTCAGAGAAGTAATGTGCAGGCCGGCCTCGGGCTTTGATGCGGTTTTACAAATCATACAGCACAAGGAAAACTAAATAAGAATGCACACTATAAAATTGTCTACTTGTTGATGTTTGAAGCAGGTCCGAGGTTGAAAGAGGTAAAAACAAAAAAGTCCCGTTAAGCTCAGATGGATCAGCTGATCACAGGCTTGGGTCGGGTCAGAGTTTTTAGGCCCTAATAAGCCGTTTTCGCATTGGCCAGCCCTCAATGGCCCGGGCCGCCCCTGGGTGGCTCTGGGCCACCCGCGTTCATTACGCATTTGCCGCAGAGCCGCCTTGAAGTGGGTGGGCAGTTCTCTGGAAGTGGGTGGGGTGCTCTCTTCACGTGGGTGGAGTGTTCGTGTTTTAAGAGAGGAGACTCCGCTAAAAAAAAATTGTTAGCTGGATATATATATATTAGTGTTTCTGAGTTTAATTTTTGTTAATAACTGATCACAAATCAGCTTATGTTACAACGTAAATAACAACGAAGCGCGCACCCATTTCCGCCTTTCAGCGCGACTTGAATGTCATTAAAATATAACTAATATTGTCTAACTGTTGCGCGCAGCCAGGGTTTTAAAATATAACTAATAATCTCTAACTCCTTTGCGTAGCTAGAATGTCAAGAGCGGTGATTCCTTCATAAGCAACGTGAACTCCCAAAAAAAACAATCCGCCGCCGTGGCTTACAGCGTTAATGCTGTTGTATCTTGACCAGACGAAGCGGGTTCGCGTCCCACCTGGGACAATGTTTTTTTTTTACGTTTGTCTTTTATTGGAGTAAATAAAAAGGAGTTTGTTTGGTAGATAAAAAGGAGTTTGTTTGGTAAAATGCTTAACAAAACTCCTTTTTATTTACTCCAATAAAAGACAAACGTAAAAAAAAAACATTGTCCCAGGTGGGACGCGAACCCGCTTCGTCTGGTCAAGATACAACAGCATTAACGCTGTAAGCCACGGCGGCGGATTGTTTTTTTTGGGAGTTCACGTTGCTTATGAAGGAATCACCGCTCTTGACATTCTAGCTACGCAAAGGAGTTAGAGATTATTAGTTATATTTTAAAACCCTGGCTGCGCGCAACAGTTAGACAATATTAGTTATATTTTAATGACATTCAAGCCGCGCTGAAAGGCGGAAATGGGTCCGCGCTTCGTTGTTATTTACGTTGTAACATAAGCTGATTTGTGATCAGTTATTAACAAAAATTTAACTCAGAAAAACTAATTCAGCTAACAATTGTTTTAGGGGTTTCTGTAGTTAAATTTGAATGAAATTCAACCCTCGCGCTGAGGTTGTTTGAATGAGTCCCGCCCCTGCTGCAAACAACGAATCAAATGTGAGCAGTACATGACGTCAAACTGGGTCCGTGGGGCTCGGCCCGATAAGAACCACGGTGGAGATGGTTCCAGAACAAGGGTGGATCCCGGGCGGAAAAGGTAAATACGAATACGCCGAACCCGGGTTAGAAGCGGGGAGAGCCGGGGAGGGCTGGCCAATGCGAAAACGGCTACAGTGAAGTCGGTCGGTTAGCAGGTTAACTGTTGATTCATACTGAAGTCTAAAAAAAGTCTGGACCAGACTTACCGGTAACTATTTTTAGATTTTTACACCTGGATTCTTGAGCATGCATCAGGATATTCATACTGAAGGTTTGAAATCCTTTGACTCAGATCAGCAACACAAATCATAAATAATCAAGATGTTCAGAGGCAACACGGTGGTCTGGTAAAGGTGCTGATCCACAGTAGGTACCGGTAGTTACAGAAAGTTTCCTGGTAAAAAAATAAAAAATATGTCAGTGGAAAGTACTGAACCGAGCCAAGACTTCAGATAGGCTGAACAATTTCAGTGTAATTTCAAGTGTTGAAAGTAGATACTTTGAACTGTATTGCAAAAACAACATGTGCATGTAGGATCTCATACCAATGAATCACTTGGTTTGCAGGCTGTAATTCGTGGACAGGAGCAGTCTAAATGGCTTCGCGCTTTTCTGAATGCCAAGCGGAGACGGGTTGTGAACCCATACCTGGAAGATGACCAGCAGCTGGACCAGGTCTACCGTTA
Source organism: Garcialebias charrua (assembly GCA_038048925.1). Classification (NCBI taxonomy): domain Eukaryota; kingdom Metazoa; phylum Chordata; class Actinopteri; order Cyprinodontiformes; family Rivulidae; genus Garcialebias; species Garcialebias charrua. Next base: position 22,034 of record JBBPBX010001458.1, read on the forward strand.
CCTGAACGAGCTCTACACAAGCACTGTGGCTACGTCCCCTTGTCTAGCTGAGGTGAAACAAATAGAGCAGGTCCCTTTTGTTCTGGATGTCCTTCTGCCTGAGGTGAGCAGAAAACAACGAGAGTTATTTTGTATGTTTGCCCACAGGTTGCTTACCTTTTTGTTTAATATAAGTTTGTGCTTTGATGCAGGCTATCATCAACGCTATTGCTGGGGTGGACAATGTTTCGTTGAAAAAGGCAGAGGAAAAGTACATTAGAGGACGATGCATCAGTAACCGGTAATGACTTCATTGAGTTAAATATTTTAGGTTGGGTGATATTTTAAGGGATAATTGACATTTGATAAGATTTGTAACTGTTTTTGTTTTTCTCTTTCAGAGAAAGGCAAGAGTTTGATTTGATGATTGAACAACAAATGAAGAGGAAACAAAGTCAGAATACAGCATTGAGTTGTACTCAAACCCAATAATTTAATACTTTTTTATTTTGTGTGGTTTTTTTATTTTTTGTTTTTTATGAGTAAAGTCTCATCACTTATGTGCTTCACTAAAAAGACAAATCATAAGGTGTCTCTTATTTTGTTTTTGAATATTTGTTAACCAAATGTTAATAAGATGCTGTGAAATGAAACTTAAAGATTCACTTACATGATTTTTCTACTATTCATCAAATTGCTCAAAAAAAAAAATATATATTATCATTTAAATATGTTTGTTTTTGCAAACAAAATGATAAATCACTTTAATTTTGCTTTAAAAGTGATTTTGAACTTCAAGCCGTGTTTAATCATGGGAAATCCGATTACACACGAACGCACCATCTGTGACGTAGTGAGAGGCAGAGCTCTGGGCTTGTCACGGTGCGCGGGTGTGAGCAGCTCCACATGAAGGTCAGTCTGATACAGCATCAGACCTAAATTAGATCCTGTTGTTTCTTGTTCCATCACCCAAACTATTTTCTGCTTCCCAAAATGAAGACAAATAGCTCAAATCTTCACATAGATTGATAAATTTGTCGTGTTTTAAAATGTCCGCTGTTAAAGAGACCAGAGCCCTCTACCTCACACTCTGCACACTACGTCACAGATGGGTGCGTATATATTTTGAGCAATTTGATGAATAGTAGAAAAATCATGTCAGTGGACCTTTAAGCTTTTAAAATGTAACATGGATCATGAAAGAACGCAGAGTTTCACAGTGACGTCAAACAAAAGAGGGAACTCATCAAGCAGCCGCCACCTCGTTGTTAAGTGACATCCCTTTACATTCCCATTCTTCATGTCTCCAACATTTTCAACCTGATGGTGTTTGTGTTTTGCAGACCTAAGAACAGTACTATTGTGGTCTTTTGTGACATACGGGATACCCATTCAATTGTAAATGTTTTTTTGAAAGGGCTTTTTTACAGCACAGATCAAATGTGTGCTCAAGTAAAACACACCTTTTGCATCTTTAAGTGTAAGAGAAAACATGTCTGTGATTATATCTTTGTACAGTATGTATAAAAAAAGAGTTGACATAGTTATGTGAATAACTAATAAATTTTTCACATGTTTATATTCAAAGGCAGACTGATCTTTTGGCTTTTCCCTCTTCAGGTTCGCCACAGCGAGTCGTCCTCCAACTCTGTACTCACGCCAACTACCTCCATGTCCTAACTGCATCCATACATCTCCTCTTTGCATTTTCCCTGGAAGCTAACATCCTTCTACTCGGGGCTTAATTTGTAAACCAAATTTTTTTTTCATTCATTCAACCTTTATTTAGGCAGGTTAATCCCATTGAGCCTCGAGGACTCGCTTACAAGCGAGACCTGGTTACAAACAAAGAATGATGACAGCAGCGACAGTAGACTTTCCTTGGACAATCTTTTTTTTTTTTATAAACAAGTTAAAACAAAGATGTCAAAGTAGCAAAACGGATTATAAGGCAAATGTAGAAAACTAAAAAGAGGAACATGTCAGCATTGGTTTTTGCCAGGATTACAACAGATTCTTGAAGCCATTTAGAGAGGTCAAGGTCGAGAGCCGGAACACAAATAGCGTGGGTTTGGGGTCTGGATCTGAACAGCGGCTACTTGCAATTCCTCCAGAGAATTGTGAATAAAATGATTTTCTGCATTCTGATGTATTTTACAAAGATGTATTAACATGAAACAAAAGGTGCAAACTAATTTATTATTGAAACCTTTGAATGCAAAGCATTCGTAATGCGGATCGACCACTGCAACTCTCTTCTTTAGGGCCTCACCAACAAATCTCTTCAGAAGCTGCAGATGGTCCAGAACTCAGCTGCACGTGTCATCACTCAAACCTATAACCACATCACTCCTGTCCGGCAGCAGCTCCACTGGCTCCCAGTTAAATCGTGCATCGTCTTCATAATTCTTATCAAAGCTATCCATGATCTTGCCCCTCATCTGACCTCCTACACATCTCCACCCCCTCTCGCTCTCTCAGGTCCTCCTCATCGCTCCACCTCCATGTACCCTCTGCCTGCCTCTCCACCATGGGCCTTCACCTACTTTGCCCCTCACCTCTGGAACTCTACCCCAAGACCTACCAGTACAAAACACCACCTCTCTTTCTCTGTTCAAGATACTCTGAAAACATCTCTTCAGACTCGCTTATTCTTCTTAACTTTGTTTTATGTATTTTATATTTAAATTTATTCCTGTGTGTTTTTACACTATCTTATCTGATATATGTTTCTTGCTGTAAAGTGTCCTGAAAGGTGCTTTTTAAATAAAATTATTATTATTATGCAAAACCACTGCAGGTAAGGGGAGTTTACTTCAGGACAAATTGAGTTTGCCGATTGGTCAGTTGCTGATGTGCCTGCTGGATTGATTTACAGGTGGCATGACTCGTGCAAAAACAAATCGCAGATTTTATTGGCCTGTTTAAAACGGTTGTCGTTTATTCAATATTCTGGTGAATCTAAGGTTTGAGAACTGTTTCCTTACAAAATCCTAATGATGGTTTCATTATTTTTCATAGGGTTAAAATTTATGGGTGCCCACCCCCAAAAAGAGGCTAACGTCACCACTGAAGCCGGTTCATGTAATTTACTTCTAAACATGTTTGATTTATAAGTTTAAATGCAAGATCATTTCTTACCTATATCCCACACTGTGGTCAGGTGCGCCTCCTCATCATCCTCTTTGCACCATGGGACAATTAGTGCTTTTTGGCTAAACTTAGAAAAAAACGGTTTAATATTTCGCACTTTACTGGCTTAGAAAAGGTTTGCTCTCAATCTCTTGCTCAAATCAGAAAAGCGTCCTGATTGCTCCGACATCACTTCAAATACTCTGCCTGCACGCCAAAGAGCTTTATGAGCTGAGATCATTGCTTTTTTTTTTGGCAGTTGAAGTGAAATATCATATGACTACTGCAGTGATTCACATATCAGATTGTTCACAAAAATGTAGGAACTTATGCAAAGTGCAAAATGTTTAATTATATTTTTGTGTTTTTTTATTTATAAAATTGCCCATGACTTTGAACTTTTAGGGGCAGAGATTTTTCTAAGAGTAGAAGTGGAAATGCAAGTGACAGCTCTGATGTGATATTAGGAAGTTTGTTATGTTTAAAATGAGTGTTTATGTAATTATTTTCAGTTTACATATCCAATATAGCTTTTATTCATTCAGCAATGTTTGTTCATAAATTTAATATTATTATGCCTGAGAGTTACCGGATCCAAGTAAACCATTACCGGAACGCACCCTGTCAAAATAAGAGAGTTCCCGGATCTTTTTCCGGCAGGATCCAGTTCAAATTGTCCCAAAAAATCTTCCATCTTAGATCTGTTTTTCACAAATGCACATCACAAATTTCCTGGTACAGGTGTATTTGCTAACATTTTGAGTGATCATTCTGCAATAGCAGCTCTTAGATCTATTAAACTTCCACCTGCTATGCCCAGAATAATTCAAAAAAGGGATTTGAAACGTTTCTGTGAACAGTCATTCCTCTGGGATCTATCCCACTTTGATTGGCAAACGTATTCTATTAATCAACGACGTGAACACCGCTTGGAACTATTTTCATAATAGTTTCATTTACTTTGTGAACAAACACACTCCTTTCTGGCAGTTCAGGGTAAAGGGTCGTGACAGCCCCTGGTTTACTCCTGAATTAGCTGACCTCCTGCATAGGAGAGATCATCTTTGGGCCGCAGCAAGAAAATCAGACTCAGACACTGATTGGTTGAATTTTCGGCAGCTGAGGAATAAATGCACAACTGCCATCAAAGCCGCAAAACGTAATTACTTCTTATCTCAGACCTCCAAAAATCTAAACGATCCTAAAAAATTCTGGAAAACCATCAAATCTCTCTCAGGCATCCCCCAATCATCTGACCTCCCATCACAACTTCTTGTTGACTCTGTTCCTGTGTCAAATAAGCACGAGATCCTGAACTGTTTCAACAAACATTTTGTTGCTTCTAGTTCATTATTTGACAGTTACAAATGGAAAATCAGCCACTTCATCTAATAATCAAACTTCTACAAATCAAATCCCTCCTACAAGTCAATCCTCAGTTAATCACACTTTCTCTTTGACTCCGTTCTCAGTCAGTGAGGTAAATAAACTGTTAAAAGATCTTGATCCTAAAAAATCTGCAGGTAGATAGATAGATAGATAGATATATACTTTATTGTCCCCAAGGGGAAATTTGTCTTGGACATCGTACGCCAAATAAGCATTTCTAAAAAGAAAAAGCATTTCTAAAAAGAAAAAGATGAACTTTTCTAAAAAGGTCCAGATGAACTTCCACCTTAAAGGTGAAGTCTGCAGTTTCTGTAGAACATCAGCACTTAGAAAAAATTTCAACAAGCAAAGCATTCTGATCCCTCCCCCTCAGAGCCATATATGGCTCTGCCCCCTTGTGGTCTGTTGAAATTCAAATTCAAGCTCTGTTTTTATTGGCTGATTCAAATTCAAGCTCGGTTTTTATTGGCTGGTTACAAACTTTGTTTTTATTGGCTGGAAAATGGCGGGTCACTTTTTCTTTTTAGAAATGCTTATTTACCACCTGGAGAAGCAAGGGGACAATATTTTTTTATATATTTTTTTTCAGAGATTACCTCTCTAACATCAATCTAGTGACAGAGTGAAGAAATATGTTAAAAATATATTGTTAGAAAAGTTACATATAGCAGCTTTAAGGCTGGCTGCTCATATCATTTGAGTCCCTGTGACCCACATCTTTAATCTGTCCATAAGCCAAAACTCCATTCCGGATGCTTGGAAAACAGCCTTTGTTCTTCCTTTGCTGAAGCTGAGGTGACCCCACATCATTGAACAACTATTGACCAATCTCTAAACTCTGCATTTTAGCCAAGGTTCTAGAAAAACTGATAAACTCTCAGATCAAAAATTATCTGGACTTCTTACCTCTCCATCAATCTGGTTTCAGGAAAAAACACAGCACAACGACTGCTTCTCTGAAGGTTCTTAATGACGTTGTTGAAGCATTGGATGCTAAGTATTATTGTGCTGCACTTTTCTTAGACCTGTCTAAAGCTTTTGACACTGTGGATCATAACATCTTGTGTCATAAGCTCTCAGAAATCGGTTTCTCTGATCACACCATTGGTTGGTTTTCTAATTATCTTTCCGATCGGAGGCAATGTGTTCAACATAACGGTACTTCTTCCAGTTATTTAACAGTTAAAAATGGTGTACCACAAGGCTCAGTCTTAGGACCAACCCTCTTTACAATCTACATAGTTAATGTAGGTCAGAGCATCCCTGATGCATCCTTACATTTCTATGCTGATGATACAGTTGTTTACTGTCGAGCTAAAACAGTAGCTAAGGCTTTCCAGTTTCTGCAATCCTTTTTTGACATCATCCAGTCAGATTTGTTCCGTCTCAAACTTGTCCTAAATGCTGATAAAACAAAAGGGATGTTTTTTTCAAATAGGAAGTCGGTCCCAGCAGTTCTTCCTCTGATTTTATCCTCAAACGGTGTCCCTATTGAGTTTGTTGATTCCTATAAATATTTGGGTATCCTGGTCGATTCGCATCTCTCTTTTAAACTCCACGTGGAAAACCTAGTAAAGAAACTGAAAGTTAAACTGGGTTTCTTTTTCAGAAATAGATCATGTCTAACATTGAATGCTAGGAAACGCCTTGTATCTGTGACTTTCCTTCCCTCCATCGATTACGGTGACATTATCTACATGAATGCTCCTACAAGCACCCTGCGGATGTTGGATGTTGTCTATCATGGTGCACTAAGATTCATAACTGGCTGTGATTATCGTACCCACCACTGCACCCTGTATTCACTGGTTAACTGGACATCATTAAACTCACGCAGACTCTTCCACTGGTACATTTTCAAATCACTTCTTGGTCTGCTGCCTTCATACATATACATGTCTTTGCATGAGTGCAGTTACAGTGTGCGCTCAGCATGATCGCCTGCAGTGTTCCATCAGTGAGGACTGAACTTGGAAAAAGGACCTTCTCCTACTCTGCTCCTGCTTCCTGGAACATTTTACAAAAAGATCTGAAGCTCTCGGCCTTGACCTCTCTAAATGGTTTTAAGAATCTGTTGGAATCCTGGCAAAAACCAATGCAGATATGTTCCTGTTTTTGATTTTCTACATCTACCTTATATGTTTTGCTAGTTTTGATACTTTGTTTAAAAAAAAAGTAAAAAATTGTATTTCTCTCTTATGTTTGTCTATTGTTTAAGGAAATTCTATCATTGCTGTTCATCATTCTTTAGTTTGTAGCAGGTCGCTCTTGTAAATGAGTCCACAAGGCTCAATGAGATTTACCTGACTAAATAAAGGTTGAATTAATGAAAAAAATTAAGCCCTGCTTCTACCAATAACTGTCCCTCCTCTGGACATGACCAAACCATCTCAGTCTGGACCCTGTAACTTTATCTCCCAGTTCAACCTGTGCTGTACCTCTGATTATCTCATTCTTGATCTTGTCTATCCTTGTCACTGAGAACCGCAACATTGTCATTTCTGCCACTTCCTGTTCTTTCTCTTGTATTTTTGTCAATACCACTGTCTCCAGACCATACAATATAGCTGGTCTCACCACTGTCTTAACTTTTCCTTTGACTTTTGCTGACTCTCTTTTTCATCTCTTTACCACACTCTCCATTTTCCAGGATAGTGGACCCCAAGTGCTTGAAGTCCTGCATGCACCTTTGTAACCTCTGCACCTTGTAGCCTTTTTACTGTTCCATCGGCCTCCCTCTCATTCACACACATGTACTGTACTCTGTCTTACTGCGGCTGACCCTCATTCATCTTCTTTCAAGTGCAAACCTTCACCTCTTCAAGTTCTCTTCCACATGTTCCCTGTTCTCACCACAGATCACAATGTCATCTGCAAAACATCATGCCTGATCTAATTTATTAGTCGGTCCGTCTCCAGAGCAAACAAGAATGGCTTCCGAGCAGATCCTCCCACCTCCACCTTGAAGCTATCTGTCACTCCTACAGTACATCTTACCATTGTACATGTCCTGTACCAGTCTAACATACTTCTCTGCCACTCCAGATTTCCTCATGTAACACCACACCTCCTCCCTCGGCACCCTGTCATATCTAAATGGTAAATGGACTGTCACTGTACTTATATAGCGCTTTTCAATCTTAAGATACTCAAAGTGTTTTACAACACAATCTGTGCCTCATTTACCCATTCAAACAACACTCTACTAGATCTATACAAAAAAAATCAGTGCTTTATCACATTCATACACCAATGGGACAAATATTGGAGGCAATGAGGGGTTCAGTGTCTTGCCCAAGGACACTTCAGCATGTGACTGCTGGTGGAATCGAACCCCCCACTCTTGCATTGGAGGACAACTGCTCTAACCACTCAGCCACAGCTGCCCACTTCCACCAAAACACAATGGAGTTCTTTCTGATCCTCTCTGTACTTCTTCATCAGCATTCTCAAAGCAAAGATGGCATCTGGTGCTCTTATGCTGCTGCTCACAAATTAGTCACCTCTTGTCTAAGTCTTGCTCCAGATAACGCACTAATCTTCCTACATGTATATCTGTCATTGTAGTAGCCCAGTCATTTGGAAGCTCTTTCTTACCCCCAGAGTCTTTAACAACTACTCTCTGAACTCCACAACATTCTTTTTCCCTCAGTTTCCACCATTTGGTCTTATTCTCTGAATTAACTCTTTTTAAAATTTCTCTTCTTCGCAGCAGTCATTCTACACACAACCATCCGATGCTGTCTAGCCACACTCTCCACTGCCACAACCTTACAGTCTCCCTCAGGTTTCTGATGGAAAATGTAAAAGGTCACATATGTTTTTCACTTATTAAAGGTGCTGTATGTAACTTTTCTAAAAATATATTTTTAACATATTTCTTCACTCTGTCACTATCTCCTGACAGACTGATGTTAGACATGTAATCTCTGAAAAAAACTATACAGGTAGTCCCCGATTTACGAGCGAGATCCGTTACAACGAGGCGCTCGTAAACCGGAAATCTCGTAATTTGGAACGGTTGCCATGTCTCTCGTAAGTCCGGAATTTCGCTCGTAAATTGGAACGGTTTCGCTAGCGCGACTACAAACACTCGTTTTTCATCAAAAAACTGCTTATGAGTGCATAAAAATGATCGGAAACGTGTGTCCACATGTTTAGCTAACGAACTGTGGTGAAAAAACACATGAAAACTCAGTATTTTTTGCGTTTTTTCCAAAAATTCGCCAGCTCGTAAGTCTGGAACCTCGTAGATCAGAGCGCTCGTAAATCGGGGACTACCTGTAGTCCTCTGGCTTCGCCAGGTGGTACTAAAAGCATTTCTAAAAACCCACAGTGACCCGCTGTTAACCAGCCAATAAAAACAGAGTTTTGTTCATGAACGAGCTTGTCATGCCCATCTCCCGCTTGTCCCAGCCCACAGCGCGCATCCGCGCTCGTTCTCGTTCAAAGGATTGCAAAGCAATGCAGGACTGTTTTGTATGTGACACAAATGTATTAAATTCCCCTTCTTCATCCCTGATATGGACTTTTCTTTTGTTTTTTTTGCCAAAAGTCAAGTGATCGCTTCCTCCTCCGCTGACTCCATGACTGAAATGATGAGGAAATGAATGAATTTGTCACGAGCGAATTAAACTCGGGTTCAACGTGGCTGCGCGAGGCTCTGCAGATTTCCTGGTGTTCTGGTGTGCTGGACCAGCGCTCCATGTTTTTATTTTATTTTTTAGAACGTTTTATTAACATATAAACACAGAACATCGCAGCGGCTGCAGCCAGAGCCAGCTGCAGCTTGTGCCTTTTTTTTCCCCCACCCGACCTGTCAATCAATTCAGTACGCGCGTAGAGCGGCGTTCGGCCCAACGCAGAGCTATACTGCGGCCTTTAGCAACATTCCTGCTTGACAAGTAAGTGTCTTTGCTTGAATCATTTATTATTAAAACTAAACAATAAAGATAACGAAGGTTACAGTATCACATGCATGTTCACGAGACAGGCCATGCTGTGGGGGAGGAGCTAAGGAGGCTGAGTTGCAGTTCAGCCGAGAGCAAGGGGGAGGGACCAGAAAGGTGTCTCTGTTCAAAAATTTTCTAAAGGTGTCTCTGTTCAAAAATTTTCTAAGTTCCAGCGTTTTCCAGAAACTACATATAGCAACTTTAATGTCAAATGTATATGAACCATGTGTGTTTTTTCATTCAACTTTTATTTAGACCGATAAGTCACATTGAGCCTCGAAGACTCATTTACAAGTGAGATCTGCCTAACAGACAAAAAGTAATGAAATTAGACACATTAGGAAATGGAGGCGAAAAAATTCCTATTAAAATCTTTCTTCATGCCTGAGGAAAAAAATTATAATATTAAATAAACACCTCGCACAAGCACATATGACGTAGACATTCTGCAGAGGGGGGGAGACGCCGAGAACGATGAGCAATGTTCATGCTCTCGAGGTCACTTTAAGAGTTCTGATAAGGATGGAATAATCAACCAGCTCCCTCCGATGAGATCGGTAAACATTCTCGAGGATGTCGGGGAATGGCCATGGTCAACACTAATGAGAATCCAAGAGTCCTGAAATTATGACAGAATGTTTATTCAGCTGGTTCACTCTGGTTGACGGTGGAGTTCCCCGATGGGCGGGGGGTGAGCGTCAGATTACATGTCCTCCAGGCGTATTCAGATAAGGTGGCCTTGAAGGCCAGCCGGGGAGCCAGATTCAGATAAACACACAGTTGTTTTGAGTACAGGCAGAACATAATGACATCTAGTCTGTGTTGGTCCAAAAACAGTTCTGAAAATGTCCAAATTATGTGGCCACACACCGATGGAACGTACCTGTGTAAAAATCCCCAAGATCTGATCCATTCTGCCCAAGGCAACTGAGTCTGGGTACACAGGCAAGAACCAAGCCATCACAAAGGCAAGCATAACTTTTGGGTCGGGTCTCAATTTGCTGCAGACGACTTCCTTAATCCCCTCCCTGGGCTGCCACCTTACCGTGGTGGAGGGGTTTGAGTGTCCCAATGATCCTAGGAGCTATGCTGTCAGGGGCTTTATGCCCCTAGTAGGGTCACCCAAGGCAGACAGGTCCTAGGTGAGGGACGAGACAAAGCGCAGCCCACAAGACCCCTTATGATGAATAATATAAATGGAAACAATGTTCCCTCGCCCGGACGCGGGTCACCGGGGCCCCACTCTGGAGCCAGGCCCGGAGGAGGGGCACGTTGGCGAGCGCCTGGTGGCCGGGCTTTCACCCATGGAGCTCGGCCGGGCACAGCCCGAAGAGGAGACGTGGGTCCCCCTTCCCATAGGCTCACCACCTGTGGGAGGGGCCAAAGGGGTCGGGTGCATTGTGGAATGGGTGGTGGCCGAGGGCGGGGACCCTGGCGGTCTGATCCTCGGCTACAGAAGCTGGCCATTGGGACATGGAATGTCACCTCTCTGGTGGGGAAGGAGCCTGAGCTAGTGTGTGAGGTTGAGAGGTTCCGGCTAGAAATAGTCGGACTCACCTCAACGCATGGCTCTGGCTCTGGAACCAGTTTCCTTGAGAGGGGTTGGACACTCTTCCACTCTGGAGTTGCCCCTGGTGAGAGGCGCCGAGCAGGAGTGGGCATACTTGTTGCCCCCCATCTTGGTGCCTGTACGTTGGGGTTCACCCCGGTGAACGAGAGGGTAGCCTCCCTTCGCCTACGTGTGGGGGGACGGGCTCTGACTGTTGTTTGTGCCTATGCGCCGAACGGCAGCGCAGATTACCCACCCTTTTTGGAGTCCTTGGAGGGGGTATTGGAGGGTGCGCCTCCTGGGGACTCCCTTGTTCTGCTGGGGGACTTCAACGCTCACGTGGGCAATGACAGTGAGACCTGGAGGGGTGTGGTTGGGAGGAACGGCCCCCCTGATCTGAACCCGAGTGGTGTTCTGTTGTTGGACTTCTGTGCTCGTCATGGATTGTCCATAACGAACACCATGTTCAGGCATAAGGGTGTCCATATGTGCTCTTGGCACCAGGACACCCTAGGTCGTAGTTCAATGATCGACTTTGTTGTCGTCTCATCTGATCTGCGGCCGCATGTCCTGGACACTCGGGTGAAGAGAGGGGCGGAGCTGTCAACTGACCACTACCTGGTGGTGAGTTGGCTCCGATGGTGGGGGAGGATGCCGGTCAGACCTGGCAGACCCAAACGTATTGTGAGGGTCTGCTGGGAACGTCTGGCAGAGTCTCCCGTAAGACGGAGCTTTAACTCCCACCTCCGGGAGAGCTTTGAACACGTTCCGAGGGAGGCGGGGGACATTGAGCCCGAGTGGGCCATGTTTCGCGCCTCTATTGTCGAGGCAGCTTATCGGAGTTGTGGCCGCAAGGTTGTTGGTGCCTGTCGTGGTGGCAACCCTCGAACCCGGTGGTGGACACCGGCGGTGAGGGATGCTGTCAAGCTGAAGAAGGAGTCCTATTGGGCCTTTTTGGCCTGTGGGACCCCGGAAGCAGCAGATAGGTACCGGCAGTCCAAGCGGCATGCGGCTCGGGTGGTTGCTGAGGCAAAAACTCGGGCGTGGGAGGAGTTCGGAGAGGCCATGGAGAATGACTTCCGTACGGCTTCGAGGCGATTCTGGTCCACCATCCGGCGTCTCAGGGGGGGAAAGCGGTACGCGACCAACACCATTTATGGTGGGGATGGCGTGCTGTTGACCTCAACTCGGGATGTTGTGAGTCGGTGGGCGGAATACTTCGAAGACCTCCTCAATCCTACTGGCACGTCTTCCACTGAGGAAGCGGAGCCTGGGGACTTTGGGTCGGGCTCTCCAATCTCTGGTGCTGAGGTCGCCGAGGTGGTTAAAAAGCTCCGCGGTGGCAAGGCTCCGGGGGTGGATGAGATTCGTCCTGAGTTCCTTAGGGCTCTGGATGTTGTGGGGTTGTGTTGGCTTACGCGACTCTGCAATATCGCGTGGACATCGGGGGCAGTTCCCTTGGATTGGCAGACTGGGGTGGTGGTTCCCCTATTCAAAAAGGGGGACCGTAGGGTGTGTTCCAACTATAGAGGGATCACACTCTTAAGCCTCCCTGGTAAGGTCTATTCAGGGGTTCTGGAGAGGAGGGTCCGTCGGATAGTCGAACCTCGGATTCAGGAGGAGCAGTGTGGTTTTCGTCCTGGTCGTGGAACACTAGACCAGCTCTACACCCTCAGCAGGTCCTGGAGGGTGCGTGGGAGTTTGCCCAACCAGTTTACATGTGCTTTGTGGACTTGGAAAAGGCATTCGACCGCGTCCCTCGGGGGGTTCTGTGGGGGGTACTCCGGGAGTATGGGGTACCAGGCCCATTGATATGGGCTGTTAGGTCCCTGTACGACCGGTGTCAGAGCTTGGTCCGCATTGCCGGCAGTAAGTCAGGCTCGTTTCCGGTGAGAGTTGGACTCCGCCAAGGTTGCCCTTTGTCACCGATTCTGTTTATAACTTTTATGGACAGAATTTCTAGGCGCAGCCAAGGTGTTGAGAGGATCCGTTTTGGTGGCCTTAGAATCGCTTCTCTGTTTTTTGCAGATGATGTGGTCCTATTGGCTTCATCAGCTCGTGATCTACAGCTTTCGCTGGAGCGGTTTGCAGCTGAATGTGATGCGGCCGGGATGAGGATCAGTTCCTCCAAATCCGAGGCCATGGTCTTGAGCCGGAAAAGGGTAGCATGCCCTCTCCGGGTCGGGGAGGAGGTCCTGCCCCAAGTGGAGGAGTTTAAGTATCTCGGGATCTTGTTCACGAATGAGGGAAAACTGGAGCGTGAGATCGATAGGCGGATAGGTGCAGCGTCCGCAGTGAAGCGGGCGCTGTACCGGTCTGTCGTGGTGAAGAGAGAGCTGAGTCAAAAGGCAAAGCTCTCAATTTACCGATCGATCTACGTTCCCACCCTCATCTATGGTCATGAGCTTTGGGTTATGACCGAAAGAACAAGATCTCGGATACAAGCGGCTGAAATGAGTTTTCTCCGCAGGGTGGCTGGACTCTCCCTTAGAGATAGGGTGAGAAGCTCAGTCATCCGGGAGGGACTCGGAGTAGAGCCGCTGCTTCTCCACATCGAGAGGAGCCAGTTGAGGTGGCTCGGGCATCTGGTTAGGATGCCTCCTGGACGCCTCCCTGGTGAGGTGTTCCGGGCATGTCCCACCGGGAGGAGACCCAGAGGAAGACCCAGGATACGCTGGAGGGACTATGTTTCTCGGCTGGCCTGGGAACGCCTTGGGATTCCCCCAGAGGAGCTGCTCCAAGTGGCTGGGGAGAGGGAAGTCTGGGCCTCCCTACTTAGGCTGCTACCCCCGCGACCCGACCCCGGATAAGCGGAAGAAAATGGATGGATGGATGGATGGACTTCCTTAATTGTAGATAAAACCAGCAACCAGCTGAATCCAAAAAGCAGGACCCAGTTATTGTAAATCCAATTAAATATGTGTCCTTTAGATCCACAGATGACAGCAGAGACACTTCATCAAGTCTTCAAGTCGATGAGATATCCAGCTGTGTCCATGCCAATAGGGCAAATCGTCTCTTCTAAAGCCTGTCTTCTTGTTGAAGAAATGTTATCAAATTGTGTAGAGGACCAACTGGCCAAATAAGTCCATAGTTTTTTTGTTCGGAAGATATGCAAGAGAGCTCAGAAGCAGTTTCACAGACAAACAGAGCAACAAAGCAAAGCGGCGTGGGAGGGGGAGCATCTGTCCTCGGCAGAAGCAAGTGGTGAAGTTTTGGTGTGTGTGTAAGAGTTGTTTTGTCTGGACAGAGGGCTGCTGAAGCATGCTTTCACCTGATAAACTCAAGGCCCTAAGCTGGGGAGCAGGTCTGACCTCGTCGCCTCCGTCTGAGATAAAGACACTTCTTTATGAGCAGACTTTGAGATGAAGCACCATGTAAACATCTTGATGCTTGTTATTTCAACTCTGTTCCATCTTGCAAGATTAAAGGTAAATATCTACTTGTTCCTGTGTAGCATATTTATGAGCTATTAACACGATAATGAAATTATCCTAACAGTTTCTATGTAGTCTACCTGCGTACTCCCACTCTTATAGGTCACTCTATGTTCCTCCCTCTTAAGCGCTGACTACAGCCATTTCCAGTCTCTTGGCAAAATCCCCCATCATACACCAATGGCAGACTGATAAAGTTCAAAAATAGACAAAATTCCCACATGAAGGAGAAAGCAAGTGTTAGAAAGCTACACAAGATGCTCATATATTAAACTAAAAATGTTATTAAAAACAAACAATATAGAACAAAATTGATTTTTATTCATTTACTTGGCTTACATGCAGATTAGATACATAATTACATGTTTTAGAACAGTTTTTACAGAAAAACCGAAGTTTAAATATATCCATCCATTATCTTTACCCGCTTTTTCC
>JBBPBX010001458.1:63207-90920 GCA_038048925.1 Garcialebias charrua
TATATATATCATATATATACTGTATATATATATATATCATATATATATATATATATACACCCAACCCCCGATTTACGAACGACTTCGGGACCTAAGAACGGTTCGCAGGTCGATCTGTTCGCAGGTCAGTCCTTCCGTACACTCGTCACTCGGGGATGTCCTGTATTTATTTTTATTTTTTTTGTGGTACCAACTTCGCCTATCCTAACACACCTAACACAGTGTAATTAATTAATACAGTACAGTAATAAAAATATAAATTAAATAAAAATATAATTTCTTACTTTGAGGTGGTCGCCGCTGCTGCGTCCCGTGTTAGCTCCCGTGTTAGCTTCTGGAGCTAGCCAGGCCGGAGGTGTTCGCGCGGCGGCCTGGCACGATCGGCGATAAATCCGCGGCTGTCTGAGACATCCACAAAGTTCACAGAGACGTTTCCAGCTAGTAATTAATCCATATGAGGCGATCCTGATCGCCAGTCTTCAAAGGCCGGCTCCCGGCAAGGCAGCTAACCTAAAATGGCGTCCGGTGTTCTACATTAACTTGTGACCGTCTGAACTGGAGACCTTCAAAGGCCCCCGTGACTGAACCTAAAATGGCGTCCGGTGTTCTACATAAACTTGTGACCGTCTAAACTGAAGACCTTCGTCTTGCTGCGCAAGATTGCGCAATCATGACAAAAATGATCAGAAATGATCATTTTTATCATAATTATTATTTATAAAGCCTTTAAAACAACCACAGCTGCAACAAAGTGATGTACACATGAAATTAAGAACATTTAAACACAAAAAAAAAAAAAATATATATATATATATATATATATTTTTTTTTTAATACAGTAATTTCATATTTTTATTAAATATGATACGTTCGTAGGTCCGGGCGGCCGTAGGTCGATGGAGTATGTTTAAGATATGGATGATTGTTAGACGTTAACAAATTTGGTTTTACCCTTTGTTAAAGAAAAGAGAGAAATGGTCCCTCAAAACTTCTGGAAACTGATGAAAGTAATCAGAACAATATCGCAGTCGTTTAACATGCTCTATTGGCCAAATTAATGTTTCTGTTTTTTTTTTTCTAAGGTAATGTCTTATTTTTATTTATTTTTTTGGGTTAAACCGTTTTTTAAGTTAGTTTGTTTTATTTATTTTTTTATTATTCATGCTGGACCACGATTCAAAAGCAATGTCTAATTTTCCCGAGTTAATTTTCAACATTTTACACACGCATACGGTATAACTTTACTAATTGGCTTTTTATGTATATGAATATTTCTATTCAGTGCCCTGAGATGACAATTGTTGTGGCGTTCTACAGTATTAATAAACTAAATTGAATTGAACATAAACTGGTACCGGTACCAGTATATATAAATTGTGTCTGTTTACTTTTGAATGCAGGTGGTGTTGCAACAAAGATGTCGAGAACCAGGCGTACGAGTACAAAATTATCAGTGAAGCAGGTTTCATCTCAGCCTCCTGTTCCTGATCTCGATGAAGTCAATTTTAATCTAGACGAGCATTCGTACATCTACTCGCCCTCACGACCACGACAAACAAGAGGTGAGCTGATCATTAATGAGCGTTGTTTCTCTTCCGTGTGTCTCTGCTGGTGTCAATAACTTGGTGTTGTCCTCGCGTCTCAGCGAGCAGAGTCGTGTCTCCTGGTCCCAGTGAGGAGTCGGTGGCACTTGTCACCCGCAGCAGAACCAGAGTGAAAGATGTCGACCCTCGGGTAAGATTTTCTGTTTGTAAAATAACCCTGTAGTAAATTTCATTCACGTAAAGATGACTGCAGAAATTAAACGCTTAACATCTGTGTATGTGTAGCACTTTGTCATATGGTTCATTGTTTTTTCCTGAAGAATTAAATAAAGAATAGTGTTTCCTTCAAAGGAGATGAGATCAAATCACATTTATCTTCTTTCAGGATAAAATACCTTCAGAAGAGGATTACACAGAAATGGAGAAAGCGACGGGCGTTCCCAAAACCAGAAATACACGCAAACGAGCAGCCAAGTAAGTCTTCTGTGTAAAACGACGCACTGTTGTCATGGCACAGAAGCACAATGAGATTACATTTCAGACAGCCGTCCAAAGAGAAAACAAACATGGGTAGACGGGGATGTCTGAGGCCGCAGCCTCATGAGAAGCGCTGCCCTTTGCCTAAAGCCAGATGCTCAGGATTTTTTTCCTCTTAATCTTCAGATCCAAAGTTGTTTCGGCGCCACTTCCTGTGGCAGAGGCGAACCTGATCTCTCCTCTGCCCAGTCCAGTTGATCCACTCCCACGAGCTCTGAAGAGGATTATGGAAGGAGAGGCCCCGACCACCAGCAGGAACGTTCGACACAAACGCGTCCTGGACACGGTTTTTAGAAAACCCGTCACCCGGAGAAAAAAACTGTAAGGACGTTGGTGGCGGTTAGAACGCGTGAACGTCAGCCACCTGGAGGGGAAGATTTGAACCAGATCAGTAAATTTGTCAAATAAAAACTGATATCTGAACTGATGATGGATTTGTTTCTTCAGATCCCTCATTCCCTCATAGCGCTGCAATTTATATATCAATGCTCCTGTTGAACTTAAATTAGAAGCTGTGTAGGTGGCAGGATAATATATTTTTGGAACTAAAAACAAGAACTGCAGTGTAAAACAGAAGGTTTTATTTTTAGAATTTACAATTCCCTCAATTGATTTTACTTGACCTTGTATTTGTGACCATTTTGTGTACGGTAGGATGTTTTATGACACATAATCTGGCCACAGAATGGCAAAAGAAACGAAATAAAAATAAAGTTTTTTTTGTGTGGCTCCCATCAAAGATTGAGCTGAACTTACCTCATGCTGAGGTTTTCTTTAAGATTGTTCTTGATGTTGTTGATTGCTTTTAAAATTTCAAGGCCGATTGTTTTTTTTCTGCGAGGAAGAAGCAAGCAGCCGGCTAGTGGAGATGTATTTCCACTAGATTTGTATGTAGTTCTTTGCTATGTTCCAAATAAAGTTAATAAATTCATTTGAAAGAATTATGTTTATTTTAAATTGTCTGTTGAATGCTTTTAACCATCTTACTGGATTGCCTTTGCCATAATCTTAAGATTTAATTTGATTTGAAGGATTGTGTTTGAAAATTTTCTTCTGCTGTCCTCATGGGGTTCATCATAGAAATGGAGAGGGACTATGTTTATGTGAATCTTAATTTGGGACGTGTTAAAAGGAGTGTTTAATTGAATTTCTGACAAACATCTGATGACTTTTTGATGAATGTATGCAGAATGTCTTATTTTTATGACTGCTCTTTGATAAATATGACAAACCTTTTAAACCTCTGCTTCTTGCCTTTGAGTGATTGTCTCACTTCTTAGTGTTTTCTGTGGAAAGAATAGCCCTGTGAATATTTTAGGGTCTTCCAGCCTGAAACGTTTAAAGTTTGATTTCAGAAAAGGCCACTCTGCAAACAAGTGTGGAAGAGTCACTGCTGGAGTTCTGTGTCTCTTTTATAATTTATAGATCTCGATGAGGCGAAAGTGAAACCTGCCTCATCTGCTCTCCTTCCCTCCAACAAAGAAGGAAAAACAAACAAGTACTTTAAATGCTAATGATGCACTTTTATTATCAATTTTGAACCAAAATTATACTTTGCACTTTATACATTGAGGACATTCTGCACAGCAACTTTTCAACTGAACATTAGGATTAAACATTTCCAGGTAGGCGTGCACACCTGTGTCCATCTTGCTGTGTAACCTGACCCCCACAGCACGGTGGTGGTCTGAGATGGAGCTGATCCCATCAGTCGACCCATGTCCTGGTGCCTGCCAGCTGCAACCATGAGGGCTAAAGTCTCTGAGGTCCACAACAAAGACTGTGTGAAAGTGGCGGTCAGAGTGCGACCATTCAACAAGGTCAGTGACCTGACGTTTCTGTTTTTCCTCGTTGTTAGTGAAACGATGGTTCCAGTTCTAAAATTAAATGAAGTCAGGAGTGTAAGATGTATGGGCCTTGTGAAGCATTAAAACTGTTCTGAATCTGAATTAAAAACACCTTGACACAAGTGTGAGTAGAACATGCAGGATTAGATGATGAGGAGCAGACGAAGAAAAACGAGAACACAAGGTTAAATGAGTCAAACGACATTTTATTTCTTTTTATTTTGCATTTGATTTGCCCAACACATCTGCCAAAATTTCTAAGATCTTGTGTAATTAGCCCTCAGAGTATGAGTTGGGGATGACCAACTACCACCACACCAGCATTTGCCTCAGTGTGAAATTACTCAGTTGATGTCATTTTTGTGTTTGCGTAGTTATCTCAGGTTGACTCAGAAGTATCGGTTATAACAGCTTTCAAAGAGTTTTGTCCTCTGGTTCATGAGATATTTTGCTAACAAACAAATGAACAGCAGGAGATAAAATAAAGGCCAGGTTCCATATACCTAAACAAGAAACCTCATCTGTTCTAATTTCTCTCAAACAAAATCTACATGTTCACTCATAAAAAGAGACTTTTTTTTTTTTGATGAGATGACCCAAAAAAATGTCCTGAAGATTTTTCAAATAAAAAATTATGTTTTCACTTTCAGAGAGCCATTAAATAACTAAACTCTTATGGGGCCCGATGGTTGTTCTTCAGTTTACCTGTAAGGTTCTTTAGTCCCACTAAAAACAAAAGTTTTTCCAGCTTTTTGGTCCTGAAATGACGTGCAGGGTGGCAACGCTACTGCTGGCTTAGGGCCATGATCCTCAACTGGAAAGGGGTGGATATGTCTTAAGGTCGAGGATGAAGTTCTGCCTCGAGTGGAGGAGTTCAAGTATCTCAGGGTTTTGTTCACAAGTGAGGGAAGATTGGAGCGTGAGATTGACAGACGGGTTGGCGTCTGCAGTATTTCAGACTGTACTGTAATGGTCCATTGTGGTGAAGAGGGAGCTGCAGCTCTCTGTTTACCAGTCAGTCTACGTTCCTCTCACCTATGGTCACAAGTTCTGTGTAGTGACCAAAAGTACGAGATGGTGGATACAGGTGGTTGAAATGAGTTTCCATAGCTGAAATCTCCCTTAGAGACAGGGTGAGAAGTTCAGTTATCCAGAAGAGACTCGGAGTAGAACCGCTGCTCCTCCGCATCGAGAGGAGCCAGTTGAGGTGGTTTGGGCATCTGGTAAGGATGCTCCCTGGGCGCCTCCCGGAGCTTTGGGCCTGTTCGACTGGGAGGAGACCCCGGAAACGCTGGAGAGACATAGTGTCCTGAGATTGGGAACACCTTGTAGTCCTCCCAGAAGAGCTGGAAGAGGTGGCTGTGGACAGAGATGTCTGGGCCTCCCTGAAGCTGCTGCCCTGAGACCTGACTTCAGAACAAGCAGATGATGGATGGGTGGGTGGATTGATTATTGATTGATTGATTGATTGATTGATTGATTGATTGATTGATTGATTGATTGATTGATTGATTGATTGATTGATTGATTTTCAGTCCAATCCTTGGAGTTTTCTTTAAAAAAAAGAAGAAAAAAAAAGAAGCCAATATGAAAACTCAAATCCTGCAACAGTCTGTTTTCTTGCTCTCATATCTGTTTATTTCATTGATTCTTCCTGTCAGAGAGAGCAGGACGCAGGCAGCAGCTGCATCATCTCTATGGTGTCGACCTCCATCACCATCCAGGACCCACGTGAGTCCCAGAACCGACGTGCGTTCTGTTTTGATTATGCTTATTGGTCCCACAGCGGCTTCACAAGAGACCACAAGGGTCTCTATGTTCCTGAAGAGCCGGGGGGCCGATACGCTGACCAGGTCAGCTCAAAGACAACCTTTTTAAACTTTCACATTGTAAAGTATACTTCATAGTGTTAAAGATAAATATATAATGGTTTAATAATACTTGAAACAAGGTGTATAAGCTTGTTCTAAAGGTAAGAAGATGTGATTTTCTCTTCAGAACAGTGTGTTCCAGGACCTGGGAGAAGGAATACTGGAGAATGCACTGCAGGTTGGAACCACTTTGACTTTATTTATTTATTTATTTATTTTTAAAGTCTAAATCACAATATGTTACCATTTCCAAACCGACTGAATGATGGAGGGCCTGAAATGACATGTGCAGGGTTACAACGCTACACTGTTGGCTTACGGACAAACTGGCTCAGGGAAGAGTTACTCCATGATGGGGTACGGGCCGAACAATGGCCTGGTTCCTAAACTCTGCGAGCGACTGTTTCACACGATCAGAGAAAACCAAGAAAACAGGCAGTGTCAGGTAAAACAGTAAGGGAGGGAACACAACGGCACTCTTATTTTCATAGGTAGAAATACAGGTGTCAGTTTTTATGTTTTATGGAAAATTGTAAATAATTATGCTCTTATGTTGTTAAGGTCGTTTTGCATTTAGGTGTGTTACGAGCACTGAGGATACGTTTTTAAAATATACTCTTGATACATCCACAGATCTTTTTCAGTATGTTGGAAATCTATAACGAACAGGTAACAGATGGTTTCAATTGTGTGTAAGAAAATTAAGTAAATTTCTGATTATCTTACTACATGTAGAACCGGGTTTTCTTTTTTGTCTGCTCCTTGTCCAGGTTGTTGACCTGCTGTCTCGGGGCTCTCGCACTCCAGGTGGACTCAGAGTCAGAGAGGAGCAGCAAAGGGGCTTCTATGTAGAGGGTCTTCGTACAATCCCTTGTGAGAGCGCACCACAGGTACAGTTAAAAGGAAATAATGTAAAGTTAAATATGATTGATAAATTAGATTTTTATAAAACTTTTTAAATTACAAAATGTACCTCAAAAGACAGCTGCTCCACCTTATCCTGGACTATTTCCCTGCTCAGACATGAGCCCACTCTGGTGGTGTCATCAGTAACGCAATCATATTTGCTGAAGCGAATGCTGGTGTAAAGGGTGAAAAGTAGGGGGCTTAGTACACAGCCCTGTGGGGGCAGTGCTGAGGCTGAGAGTTTATATGGAGAGTAGAAATACACTGATAATCCAGAGTTACAGTAAGTGGATACAGTATTTACTTTACTGGTGAGGTGTTCTGGGCATGTCCCACTGGGAGGAGACCCAGAGGAAGACCCAGGACACACTGGAGGGACTATGTTTCTCGGCTGGCCTGGGAACGCCTTGGGATTCCCCCGGAGGAGTTGACCCAAGTGGCTGGGGAGAGGGAAGTCTGGGCCTCCTTACTTAAGCTGCTACCCCCAAGACCCGACCCCGGATAAGTGGAAGAGAGATGGATGGATGGATATTTACTTTTGCTTTCAGAGTTGAAGTTTCTAGGAGATGGTTCATTTCAAATAATTAAAAAAACTACAAAAATTGCTATTTTGCAGTCATTTTATTATATAAATTTTAACTTATTAAACAAAACTGCTCCCCCGGGAACCCTAGATATCAGCTCTCTGCTCCACACAGAGGGCTGTGGTAGCTCGGTGGTCTGTAGTTGTGTAATAATATAGGGGTACAGGGGTGATCAGTTTTGCTGATATTACCTGTCCACCAGATGTAAAAATGAGCAGGGTTTATCCTGACACAAATTATCGTCAATTATATCACGAATTATCTTCTTTTTCATGGATTAAGCAATAAATCTGTGATCAGATGATGAGATGTAAATTACAATGAAGCGTTAACTTATGTTGGTTCAGCAGAACTGAACCATTTATTAACAAATCATAAATTTAACATCATAACATATGTACAACTGATTGATCGATCAAATTCCTATAATTTACTCGTCAGCAGATTTAAAATTAGAGACAACAGAAACAAGTAACTAAGATGACATATTCCTTATATCTGAAGGTTCTTTAGCTTAAAGTTCTGGCAAGGATGGATAAGAGAAAGTTTAGGAGGAGTAAGATTGGAAGGAAGATTAGGAGGGGTATATCTTGAAATGTTTAAACCAGAAAACATGGCAGCCCTTCGAGAGGCGTCCGCTGGACTTCAGGTCCGCTAGTGAACATAGACTCTTTACCTTTGCGCATATTCTCATCCAAAGCTCTGGTAAAGTAGGGCCAACCTTAAACGTGCACAGATCGTCCATCCGGCTACGTTTTGCAGGCAACGTGTTCGCTTTACAGGTCCGCTTCGACCGACTCAAGGTAGCGGCGCTGTTCCGGTTTGGTTCTTCAAGATAAAAGATTTCTGAAAGGAGATTCATTCACAGCTTGGAGCTGTGACACTCGAGGGGTTCACAGCTGATGTGCTGTAACCCTTGCTGAGGAACGAGGACCTTTTTGCTCATGGTCGGACGTCCACAGCTGAAAGAGAAAGTCAGTGCATCTTACAACTTCCTCCAGCAGACTCGAAGTTCCAGGAAGTGTAGAACTTTTAAAAGGATCTGACGTCAGTGAATTTCTCCTTCCCGATTGGTCCGTTCAACCAGTGGGCGGGGATTAGAGTCACGTCAAAGAGTTCACTTGACGTTATCAGGATTCAAGGTGAAAGTCAGAAGCAGAAAGGATTGTTTAGAGAAGGGCAGGGAGTTGTGGAGCCAACTTCATGAAAAACACTGATTACTGTTTTCTAATTTCTAAACAAAACTGAGAAGTTCAGTCAACTTTAGACAGAGTTCTTTGACTCACGTGTCCACATATTAAGAATATACCAGCATATTGTAGAAATAACATCAGCATAATGACAAATGATCATAAAAATGACAAGGTTATTCTGATTATATATTTGAATTATAACAAATTAAAAAGAAGTCTCTTCTGATTGATTTGTGTTCTAGATTCAAATTAAATGGAATAAATCAGTGTTCACTGTGTTCCACTGAGAGATTCAGTGAAAAGTGTTTCATTTGGACAGTTCAGAGATCAGTGTGGTCCAGTACAGTCTCAGAAAGACAGGTGTATCACTACAGTTGTGTCAGGAAGGGCATCCGGCATGAAAACAATTTCCAAGTCTTCGTGTGACTATTCGCTGTGGTGACCCCTGACGAAGGGAGAAGCCGAAAGAAGAAGAAGAAAAAATAATAATTAAAAAAAACTAGCTTTCCTTGAAGGAAACATATCACCCACTGCCTCACAAGTAAAAGTTTTAAACAAAAATCACATCAAGTCTGTTGGTGCTCGGAGTAAACGTTGAGGATGACTCTCAGCTACATTATATTTGAGCTCAGTATCTATTAAACAGGTATTATTATAACCATTAATGTATTTTCTAAGGTATTTTAGCTGTGGTGGTCATTTTAAACCAAACTGACTCTAAACGTTAGTCAGCTGTACATTTAACGATTCCTCTCAAAGAGTTTTGTTAAGTCCCGTTCACTGATTCACAAGATTTTTTTGCTAACGGACAATTAAATTACTGGCAAATTTTCATGACGGCAAGCGATAATTAATTTTGCTAGCTGAGTTAGGATTGTGATCTCTTAAATGCTCATAACCTTACAATTCTGGGTTTTGTCACTAAAGTAAAGTTGTCTGTGTTCTTTACAAACATACACATTTATCTGTTTCGACATGAAGTTCAAGTTTTGTTAACTGTGTGTTTTTATAACTTGTAAATACATATGTGGGGGGCCATTGGGGGATTCTCCAGGTGAAACAACTTCAGTGGAAGATTCTCAGTGGAACGATGACGAACCACAACACTAAAGATTGATGCATTTGTTTTAATGGAAACGATCATACATTAGTGAGGTAAAGAGGATGGAAATGTTTGTGCAGGTGGAGCAGCTGATGGAACAAGGAACCAGGACTAGAAGCACAGCTGCTACTCACGTGAACGCCAACAGCAGCCGATCACACATGCTCATAATCCTGCAGCTCAAACAGGTACACATTATTAACACACATCAGTTAGAGCTGAAGATGAACCTTTTGAACGACAATGAGTCGGTCAGCTGATCCTGTCTGGATCAAACATGATTCAGCAGAACATTGGACTAAAAAAGTGTTTCCTTTTTAGAGTTCCTCATGTATTTATGAGGTTTTTGTTGTTGTCACGGTCTGTTTTGTGTTCAGGCTATTTAGTTTTTGTGGGTTTAAGGGAAAGTTTTGCTGTTTTTCATTGTCATATCTGATCTGCATCAAGTCTGTCCTCTCTCAGTATCTGTAGTTCAGTCTGCTCCTGATCTTCATCTTTGAGTTTTTATGGTGTTTGTGTTGAGACTTGTGTACTTTTATGTCACGACAACACATTTCTTTGCAGGTTTGGAAATCTTGCCTAATTAACTTCTATCTCAATCCAAGTCTTCTAAAACAGGGGTTCTCAAACTTTTTGGGCTCAGGGACCCCCTCATAACCCTCATGTTTATTAAATAATTTTCTTCAATTTATCTCTTTAATGCAATGGAAATATTTGTGTAACATAAATATTTGACTGTTCTTTAATAATGTTGTACATTTTTTAAAATACTTTTAAACATGGCATATTTTTCATTCAAGACCCACTTAACAATTTTTTTTTTATTTCGATTTCCAAAAATGACTGTTTTGAGACAATCAACAGCGTCAAAAACCCCTTTAAAACTTTACCTATTCACATAATGAACATAATAAATGTATTGACACGTCTTCAAATCATTACAGAAAACTCTTAACATGAAACTGAACAGAATCATAACAGCAATAATCATAGCAAGTAACATGGTTTAATTTGTAAAACGATCAATGGCAGAACACAAAGAGCATGTGGGGTGGGGGTCCTCCTCCAGAAAACGTTGAATAAAGTAGAAGATTTGCTGCGTTTTGGTGTATTTTTAACAGGTTGATAAAACCTCAAAGTGTTTGTAATTTTTTTTTTTTTTTATTTGCGGACCCCCAAGCACCAGCTCACAGACCCCCGGGGGTCCGGGGATCCCAGTTTGAGAACCACAGTTCTAATACACTCAACCATTTATTTATTTCTGCATAGTCTGTAGTAAGGAAAATTTTACCAAATTACCTGAACCCCCCATCAGATCTTTTCCAAAGAGAGCATCACCAAGCAGTCCAACATCAACCTGGTGGACTTGGCTGGCAGTGAACGTCAGAGGTCATCAGGCTCTGAAGCCGACAGGCTCAAAGAGGGAACGGCCATCAACCTGAGCCTCACCACTCTGGGCAACGTCATCAGGTGGGCCTGCTGCTTCTCTTTAGTATGGTTCATAGTTATTGTTTCATTGTGTTCTCTCTCCTCCAGCGCTCTGGCTGATGTGGCCGTGGGGAAAAAGGTTGTTCACATCCCCTACAGAGACTCGATTCTCACCAAGCTGCTCCAGTCTGCTCTGGGAGGCAACAGTCGCACTGTTATGGTAAATATGTGGAAACCAGTAACGGCTATTTGCAGAGTTGGAATGGCAAAATACATTTTTACATCTCTTATCGTTTTTTTATTTTTTTTTAAAGATTGCCACCTTGAGTCCTGCAGATATCTGCTATGAAGAGTCTCTCTCCACCCTGCGCTATGCTGAGAGGTGAGTCTCGCACTGTGTTTTCCTGCGCCCTGTTTTCTGTTTTGGCTACGTGCACCCACAGTTTATCCTTCTGGCTTCCTCTCTTCAGGGCAAAGCGTATCCAGAACCGAGCGGTGGTGAATGAAAGCCCCACTGAGCGTCTCGTTAAAGAGCTGAAGGCTGAGAACGCCAGACTGCTGCAGCGACTGAGCCGTGTGGGTCAGGAGGGTCGCAAGGCCAGCGATGAGACCAGTGAGGATCAGTGGTTTCACTCAGCGGAGCAGGGATCAGCTTGGAGAGAGGTTCTAACTTCTGTCTGTTTCCAGAGGAGCTCCGTCAGCTGCTGACCCACAACGAGCTCCAGATCAGAGCCATTCAGACTCTGTGGGAGCAACATCTGCAGGAGGCGCTGAAGGACTGGGAGCAGCAGTATGCCAACATCACACAGGTTGGCACACACTTACATCAGTCTTTTCCTGTCTGTTGCTGAATTTATTGTTATCTCCACTTTACTGTCAGGAGAGGAGGATGATGCAGATGCATCCCTACATCTTAAACATCAACGAGGATGCTCAGCTGTCAGGGGTGGTGAAGCTCTTCATCCAGGAGGGTGAGTCTGTCTCCACTAAGATGCATGACTGACTCAAGGTTTAGTCCCTTTTATTATTTTTTTTAGAGGAAGATGATGGGGTATGTAAAGGTCATGGATGTTGTCATGGATGGTGGCACAACTGGTATAGCTGCTGCCTCTCAGCGAGCAGGTCCCCGGTTCAAATCCCGGTCCGGGGGCCTTTCTGGGTGGAGTTTGCATGTTCTCTCCGTGCATGCGTGGGTTTTCTCCCACAGTCCAAAAAAAAAAACATGCATGTTAGGTTGATTGGTAACTCTAAATTGTCCCTAGGTGTGAGTGAGACAGGTCCCTCTTGTAAATGAGTCCCCGTGGCTCAACAAGGCTAGCCTGAATAAATAAAGGTTGAATGAATAAATGAATGAATTAAAGGGTCACTGACATGATTTTTTAACTATGCATAAAATTGCTCAAAAATATATATATATTGTATCATTCAACTATATTCGTTTTTGTAAACAAAATGATAAATCAATTTAATTTTGCTTTAAAAGTGATTTTAAACTTTGCGCCGTGTTTATTCACAGGAAATCCGATTACACGCGAATGCAACATCTGTGACGTAGTCTTGGGCAGAGTCCTGGGCTTGTCAGTGTGCGTGTGTCTGCAGATCGCAGGTTTTTTTTTTTTACTTGAAAAATGCAGTTACGTTGTGTCGCATTTGGGTGTTCTAATATCATCAGTGAACAAGTGAGCCTTTTCACTTTCCCAAAAGATGAAATACTTAGTCAAGAATGCAACGCTGCACCCCTCGGAGCCCCCCCTCGCTCCACCTGAAGGTAAGTCTCATACGGCTGCAGACCTAAATTAGATCCTGCTGTTTCTTGTTCCATCACCCAAACTATTTTTGGCTTCCCAAACTGAAGACAAATAGCTCAAATCTTCACTTAGATTGCTAAATGTCTTCTTCCGGCTCTCGACAAAGCAAGTCGCATATCTTTTTGCTCCTTCCCTCCCTAAGTTTTTCCTCCTCCCTGCTTGCTTTTTTTGTCTCGTCTGACTCTTCAGTGCTCACTCGAACCAATTTGCGATGGATTTAATAAATTGGGCTGTTTCTTCAATAGATAAGATTTTTTCCACGAAGCGGACCGTGCCAGGAGAAGCGGTCTGCCCCTCTGACACACACGCGGTTGGATACATGATGGACTCATGGGGACAGTGGCAGCCTATGTGTATGACCGTGTTGACTGTCGAAGACGTGGAAGATTTGTGGATTATTGGCCTATTGGTAGCAGCTGCTCTGTTTTTTGGCGTCGGCGGAGCTGTCTGTTACCTGAAGCTGAGGAGAGCTTCGGCGGCTATCAGCGCGCTGGCGAAACTCCCTGATCAGCAAGATTCTCTGATCCGAGCCGTGAGCTCCTCATCCCAGCTGTTGTATGAACCTGCTGGGCGCTTTGGAACTCGTTTGCAGCCGCCCGGGCTCCATCAGGGCACGGAAGGGGGTTCATAGAATCGGAACCTCATATGATTTGGAATTTTGGCCCTGAAACAGCGTCTGGACTTGGAAGGCTGCAGTGAAAAAGAACATTGTGGTCTGAATTGGAACAAACAAAGAGACTATCTAATCTGGTTTCTGCACATGTCCTTGAAAAGAGGCCTGTTTGGAAACTTTTCTCCTGGAGCGTAGAGCTGGAGTGTCACTGCTGACCTCACCCGCCCTCCCCCCCCCAGAGATCTCTGTGTGTGCCTCGGATAACGCCCAGCTGCACAACTGCTGAACTGTGTTCTCTGAAGTTACTCGCAGACTCTATATCTCCTTGCATGTCGTCAAAACTGCAACAATGTCTCGTGTGGTTGTGCTTCTGCTGATAGAGTTTTTGGGACTTTATCATGGAGTGTCTTCAGGCAATCTTTGATAAATTCTTTTTTTGAATATCACAAATGATACCTATTGTGTTTTTCCTTTTTCCATATCTGTTTTGCTCTCATTCAGGATGGATGAGAGATGGCCGCGCTGACGAACATACATATGTTTTGAATATATATGTTTTGAATTGCTGCAGCTTAACATTCTCTACCCCTCCTCTGGATGACTGTGTTTACATGATCACGTTGTATTGGTTTACTGGTGCAATGTTAATAAAAAATCTCTTATCTCTTATTATCTAAATTCGTCGGGTTTTAAATTGTCCGCTATTAAAGACACATACCTAATACCAGAGCCCTCTGCCCAAGACTACGTCACAGATATTGCATTCGCATGTAATCGGATTTCCTGTGAATAAACACGGCGTGAAGTTTAAAATCACTTTTAAAGCAAAATTAAATTGATTTATCATTTTGTTTGCAAAAACAAACATAGCTGAATGATACAAGATGTATATTTTGAGCAATTTTATGCATAGTTAAAAAATCATGTCAGTGACTCTTTACTATAGAACCGTGTGTGAGTTAGACTTGTTTCGTCTGAACAAAGTGGAGCCTGCACTAGGGCTTTAATAGACTGCTTGAGTAATCGACAGATTGATTACTTGGACCTTTATCGAGTTTTTTAATTTCAAGTCGAGTATTTGTAGTGACGTCATCACGTTGCAGTTACAGAACAGAAAATTAATCAACTTCCTGTTTGGAGCGCGTTGCGAACCGGTGTTACACCATATTCTGTGACCACCTTGTATTGTGACCGTAGAACTGTGTTGCATGAACTGTTGCAGGTCACAGAATATGGTGCAACACCAGGTCCAATGACCAAACCAGAACCAGCTTCCTCTGACTTTGTTTCACAAATAAAAGGCAAAAAATATAAATCTCTAAACCTACAAAAACCTATTAACATATTAATCTGTAAAACTAAACCTAATGCGCAGCACTGCAGGCGGTGGTGCGGGGTGGTCAACCGCCCCACTGTTTTTAGTTTCGTTTTTGACATGCCGCACATTTTTTTTTCACTTTTGCAGCTTAATAATAATAACTAACATGATTCCTGTGACTTATTTGCTGTAAGATAAATGATAGGAGCATAATATATGCTCCTAATGTTTTGTTGGTCTTTTTTTGTAAATAATAATTTACATTTTTTTTGCGGTTTTAATTAGTTAATTATTTTTTGCATCTTGTGTTCCTATTACATCATCAACTACTCGAGCACTACTCGAGTATTATTATGTTAATGTCGAGTTTTAAAATTATGTACTCGTTCAACCCCTAGCCTGCACACCTGATAACCTTCAAGGCCCCTAAGCTGGAAAGTAGAGTTGTTTTGGCCTCGCATTTTCTGATAAGCGTATTTTTTATAAGTTGATGCTTTTTTATGCTGTCCGCGGGCAGCATAAAAAAAGCTAATTTCAGCTTTTTCAGCTTTTTCGAACAGATGTTCAAAGTAGAGAATGAATTGGAGGTCAAACGTTTTGTTTCACCACCATGAAAATGTCTTTTTTGAACCGTTTTCCAGGTGAGTGGAACATCGGCCTCTGTGACTCCTCACAAAGATCCATTCCCATCAAGGGTTTAGGGTGAGTTTACTTTTACCGGTAGTTGCGACAAACCAAAGAAAATCAAGTGCAACATTAGAAACACTGGACACAATTTATGAACGATTGTGTGAGAACCAATTAATAACACGAGTTTTAAATCTGCAGCGTAAACAGCAGACAAAATCAGTTTCTCTTTACGATTTACACTCTTGTGTCTGGGTCAGGATCCAGGAGCGTCATGCTGTGTTCAGGAATGAAAAGCGGAGTGTGACGCTGACGCCTTTGTCCGGGTCAAAGGTTATTGTCAACGGGAATGCTGTGTACCAAACAACTGAACTGCAGCACCTGGTGGGTCTTTGCGCAGTCCAGTTAGATGATAAGACCATTATCTGAAGCAAGACGACTAACAACAATTTTTTTTAGGATCGTCTCATTCTTGGTTCCAACTCCACCTATCTGTTTATTGGTTATCCAACTGAAAGGGGCGCAGATGACTGGAGCCGCTACGACTACGACTACTTCCAGTCCGAACTGGCAGCTGCTGAGGGCATCCACCTGGGTGAGGGAAAGAGCCAGGAGTTGATTTGTGGAGCGAAACCTGCTGGTAGGTACTCATGTGTCTGTGTTTAGGTGAGTCCTGTGCTGGATCGAGTCAGACTGACCCCAGTCTGCTGGCCGTCTTCTACGACTACATCAAACTGATGCCCATGGTGGCCGAGGCCAACCAGATGAGCCAGGAACTCAATAAGGTCATTCACAGGTCACGCTGATCAATGAAACAACCGAATATATTATATTTATATGTGTTCATGTGTTTCGTGAGACTGAGGTTATTGTCTGATGAGTTTTCAGGGAGTGGAGTTCAAGTTAGAAATCAAGAATCTGGCGCTGTCAGACTCCAGAGGTCACGACCTGCAAAAAGACATTGTTGTCCGAGTCACCTCGGGAGGAAGCAAACAGGCTGGTGTAGTTTTAGTTTGTTCGCTGTGTCATTACGAAGCCGGAAAATGTGAGTTCTTCCTCTCACTCTTCAGGTTTGGATCTGGTCCAAAGCCAAGTTTGTTAACCGCAAGTTCCTGATGGAAGAGGTCTACCAGCAGTTCCAGGCTGAGCAGAGCCAGGACAGTGTATGTGTGTGGAGCGAACAAACAAACAGGCTTTTACTTCTGGTTTTGTTTTGCACAGACATGATGATGCATAATAATGAGCATTTTGAATGTCAAACAAGAGCTTAAAGGTTTGAGCGTGTCAGAATGTGTGGCCTGACGCCTCTGCTTCCTCCTGTCAGAGAGCAGTTGGGTTACCCAGAGAAAAAGACCCATTCTGGGATCCAGTTGAGCCTCTGCTCCTGGGCATGGCTCACCTCTGGCTGCAGTCTTTAGCCTTCCGCATCCCACTGGAGGAGCAGCTAGAGGTACTCGACCTACTTCCTGCTAACACATCCATCGAGTCTGTCACATGACCAATTCACGTGGTGACTGATCAACTGCAGGTGTTGGGGTCAGAGGGCATGGAAGAGGCCATTCTGCAAGCTCAGCTGGTTCCCTGCACTTCCACTGGACTGTATGACATGCACGCACACATCTTAAAATTCACAGAGACGTCAAGTCATGTAGCAATGCAACTTTCCAGCCCTCTAGGTGAAGATGACATCCTGATTGACCCGTCTGAGGTCCTGGGTCGACGGCTGGACTTCCAGCTAATCCTGGATCAGTGCTGTGGGGTGCGATGGATCAAGGAGGCCCGTAATCGAGGGGTCCAGATCGGGTAAGAAGTGTGACTGGCTGCATTTATGACCACGTGATGGGAGTTTAAAAATGATTTATGAGCTGGAACACTAATTTCTCCTCTTATTTCATCTTCGTGCTTCTGCTAGTTTCAGGTTATTTGACTGCAGCCAGCCTCTCTACACTCCAGCTGTGTGGCACAACATCAATCCTCTGTTGGACCATCGGGTCCACTTTGCTTCCCTCCACACCTCCCAACGTCTACTGGACCACCTGCAGAGCAGCGCTGTGGTGCTGGAGCTCTGGGGTCTCCAAGGTAACAAAGTAAACAAGAAAAACTGTGAATATTCAGATTTAGTTCCAACAGCGATGTTGACGTTTGTCTGAGTGGAAATGAAAGAGTTGGTTTTCTGTCTCAGAGGGTTGCACTCACCTGAGGTCATCTCTGGAAGCAGTGAAGATGACCGCAGAGGGCATCTTCATCATCGATGAGTCGGGTCCATCAGAGGCTGCTGTGAGTTGGATCTTAAATCATTACACGCATGTTTCAGTACAACAAGGGGGCTCGAGGTTTTATTTAGAGTTTATAGTTGTTCTGTCTGCACCATCATACATGAACACTTTTTGCAAAACGCTGGTGAAGATTCTCAGTCGTCCAGGACATGATAAAATAAAATAAAAAGGCGTTCAATACAAGATCAACTGGACTTTATTTGTTGCAGAAAATGTTTCGACCTCTATCCAGAGGGCTTTATCAATTCTATGAGCAGACTATGTGCGAGTGGAGTTATGTCATTTGATTTAACAAATAGTCAAACCCTGTGTCATTACACAAGTGTGTGTGTGTGTGTGCACGTGCTTGTGTTGCAGGCTGCAGACTCTGAGCTCAGCAGTTCAATGGGAGCTCTTCAACAGGACTTGGAGGATCTGAGGAGTGTCAACGCTGCGCTGAGACAAGAAAATCAAAGTCTGCAAGAACAACTCAACTCTGCCAAGAACGGTACCCGAAACGTTCGTTTGTCAGCGTGTTGGTCTCTGGAAGCTGCTCTCACGTGCACCGTTGCTCTAACGCCCGCGTCTCGTCCTCTCTGGTTTTAGGAGAAGGCGCACGTGGGCGTTCGGTGCGTCCCAGCTGCGATGCAGAGTTTGCTCGTGCTCTGAAGGTTTTCTACCACAGCATGACTTCAGTCAGGGGTCAGCTGCAGCGCCTGCGCAGACACAGGCCCAGCGTACGTCTGCAGGCTGTTGCTGCAAGTTTTGATCAGCGGTGTTGAACAAAATACAGTACAGAGTTAACGAACGGTTCATTGATATAGACGGTCAGCTGAAGTATAAACTGACTTTAAAAAAATGGCTAAATAGTCTATAGACGTTGATACTTACTGTATGTATGCTAGTTTGATTTGAATCCCTCCACAATTCTGCACTATAAACTGTATTTCCCCTGACATGTTCCTGCAGGAGGAGTCGGACTTGCTCGGGCTCAGGCTGTTTGTAGACGAGCATGGCGCTCTGCTGAAGGACTTCGCAGAGCAGCTGGAGCAAAGCGTCTCCACACTCAAGCAAGATGTGGCCGCCATTGTTCGTCGCAAACGAGAACGGTCAGGAATCTGGTCTTAAAGTTTTCTCAGCGTTTTTAAGAGGTGAACACGTCTGGTCACTCGTTATTTCAGATAATGTCAAAAAGATGGTGGACATTAATAAACAGTTATTTTAACTTCAATAGGTTTTGTTTTAAAGATCTTTGACATGACTGAATTCATAGGAAATTTAAAACACAATGAGATTGTTTTGGCTGGAGATTTCAACATTGATTGGAATAAGTCGACCCCCCTCTGTGATAAATTCAAGGAATGTTGCCTATCTCTCAATCTAACACAACTTATCGATTCTCCTACCAGACCAAACATAAAATGTCCCGAAAAATCTTCCACCTTAGATCTGTTTTTCACAAATGCACCTCACAAATTTCCTGGTATAGGTGTATTTGCTAACGTTTTGAGTGATCATTCCGTAATAGCAGCTCTTAGATCTACTAAACTTCCACCTGCTAAGCCCAGAATAATTCAAAAAAGGGATTTGAAACGTTTCAGTGAACAGTCATTCCTTTGGGATCTATCCCTCTTTGACTGGCAACGTATCCTACAAATCAATGACGTGAACACCGCTTGGAACGATTTTCGTGATAGTTTCATTTACTTTGTAAACAAACACGCACCTTTTCGGCAGTTCAGGATAAAGAGCCGTGACAGCCCCTGGTTTACTCCTGAACTAGCTGATCTCCTGCACTGGAGAGATCATCTTTGGGCCGCAGCAAGAAAATCACACTCAGACACTGATTGGTTGAAATTTCGGCAGCTAAGGAATAAATGCACAACTGCCATCAAAGCCGCTAAACGTAACTACTTCTTATCTCAGACCTCCAAAAATCTAAACGATCCTAAAAAATTCTGGAAAACCATCAAATCTCTCTCAGGCACCCCCCAATCATCTGACCTCCCATCACAATTTCTTGTTGACTCTGTTCCTGTGTCAAATAAGCATGAGATCCTGAACTGTTTCAATAAACATTTTGTTGCTTCTAGTTCATTATTTGACACAGTTACAAACGGAAAATCAGCCACTTTATCTAATAATCAAACTTCTACAATTCAAATCCCTCCTACAAGTCAACCATCTGTTAATCACACCTTCTCTTTTTCTCCGTTCTCAGTCAGTGAGGTAAATAAACTGTTAAATGATCTTGATCCTAAAAAATCTGCAGGTCCAGATGAACTTCCACCTTATTTCTTAAGGCTGGCTGCTCATATCATCACAGTCCCTGTGACCCACATCTTTAATCTGTCCATAAGCCAAAACACCATTCCGGATGCTTGGAAAACAGCCTTTGTTCTTCCTTTGCTGAAGGGAGGTGACCCCACCTCACTGAATAATTATCGACCAATCTCTAAACTCTGCATCTTAGCCAAGGTTCAAGAAAAACTGATAAACTCTCAGATCAAAAATTATTTGGACTCATTTAACATCTTACCTCTCCATCAATCTGGTTTCAGGAAAAAACACAGCACAACAACTGCTTCTCTGAAGGTTCTGAATGATGTTGTTGAAGCATTGGATGCTAAGGACTATTGTGCTGCACTTTTCTTAGACCTGTCTAAAGCTTTTGACACTGTGGATCATAACATCTTGTGTGCGTTTCTGCTAAAAAGAAACTGTCCAGATGAACTGATTGAGAATGAGCGGATTTGATACCTGGACTATTGAGAATTAACTTTCTTATCTTGTGTCATAAGCTCACAGAAATAGGTTTCTCTGATCACACCATCGGTTGGTTTTCTAACTATCTTTCCAATCGGAGGCAATGTGTTCAACATAACGGTACTTCTTCCAGCTATTTAACAGTTAAAAATGGTGTACCACAAGGCTCAGTTTTAGGACCCACTCTCTTTACAATCTACATAGCTAATGTAGGTCACTGCATCCCTGATGCATCCTTACATTTCTATGCTGATGATACAGTTGTTTATTGCCGAGCTAAAACAGTAGCTAAGGCTTTCCAGTTACTGCAATCCGCTTTTGACATCATCCAGTCAGATTTGTTCCGTCTCAAACTTGTCCTAAATGCTGATAAAACAAAAGGGATGTTTTTCTCAAGTAGGAAGTCGGTCCCAGCAGATCATCCTCTGATTTTATCCTCAAATGGTGTCCCAATTGAGTTTGTTGATTCCTATAAATATTTGGGTATCCTGGTTGATTCACAGCTCTCTTTTAAACTCCACGTGGAAAACCTAGTGAAGAAACTGAAAGTTAAACTGGGTTTCTTTTTCAGAAACAGATCATGTCTATCACTGAATGTTAGGAAACGCCTTGTATCTGTGACTTTCCTTCCCTCCATTGATTACGGTGACATTCTCTACATGAATGCTCCTACAAGCACCCTGCGGATGTTGGATGTTGTCTATCATGGTGCACTAAGATTCATAACTGGTTGTGATTATCGTACCCACCACTGCACCCTGTATTCACTGGTTAACTGGACATCATTAACCTCACGCAGACTCTTCCACTGGTACATTTTCATCTTTAAATCACTTCTTGGTCTGCTGCCCTCATACATCTCCTCCTACATGTCTTTGCGTGAGTGCAGCTACAGCGTGCGCTCTCAGGACATGATTACCTGCAGTGTTCCGTCAGTGAGGACTGAACTTGGAAAAAGGGCCTTCTCCTATTCCGCTCCTGCTTCATGGAATATCTTACAAAAAGATCTGAAGCTCTCGACCTTGACTTCTCTAAATGGTTTTCAGAATCTGTTGGAATCCTGGCAAAAACCAATGCAGATTTGTTCCTGTCTTTGATTTTATACGTCTACCTTATAATGTTTTGCTAGTTTTTTGATACTTTTAGTGATTTTTTTTTTTTTTTTTTTTTTTTTTCTATTGTTTATTGTTTGTTTGTTTGTTTATTGTTTAAGGAAATTCTACCATTGCTGTTCATTGTTCTTTAGTTTTAGCAGGTCGCTTTCGTAAATGAGCCCATGAGGTTCAAAAGATTTACCTGACTAAATAAAGGTTGAATGAATTATGTAGGAGCTCAGTCAGCAATATTGAGCTGAAGGTCCGTTTCCAGTGTCACAATGTTTTGTTTACACCTGATTACCATGGTAACAATTAATTTATTACCCATTTGCAGCAGTTTCAGTTTAAGTTGTAAGAAACTCCACTTTCTTGAATTCCCCAATGGAAAATCAAACTGAAATATGTCATCAGGTAGAAAGAGTAAATGTCTTTCAATCTCTTGATTAAAGTCAGAACAAATTAAAGTAAAAATCATATGAAGTTCAAGTTAGTGAACCTTGGACATAGTTCAAATGTTATTTTAGTTAATTAAGTCAATTAATTTTATCCTTTAATCTAAGTTATGTAGTGTACTGGATTCAAATTGTATGTAAAAACTATCTCATATGTCAAGAATACAGTTTTTAAATGCAAAATCCTAAGCATTAAGAACTCAATAAATATGATTTGAAACTCACACTCCTAACTACCTAAGTGCCATTACCACTACGCCAATGGCAGTCGTCCCCCGATCGGAAGGTTGGCGGTTCGAATTCCGGTTCCCCACACCATGTGTCGTTGTGTCCTTGGGCAAGACACTTAACCCCAAGTTGCTCCCGGTAGGACTGGAAAGCACCTTGCATGGTAGTCTGCCGCTACCGGTGTATGAATGTGTGTAGCACTTTGAGATTTTCACTAATGAAAAGTGCGTTATAAATTGAATTCATTATTATTATTATTATTATTAATAAACACTGTCTACTTTTATTTTTTATTAAGATGGCCTCCCTTCTCCCCTTACAGCCATCCTCTCCACACCATTATTATGAAATATTTATTCTAGTAATTATCTAGTGGAGTTTTTATTTATTTAAATAATAGGATAGAACGAAAGGAAAGACGGAAAGTTAGACTACAAAATAGAATATACACAAAGAGAGCACAAGGCAAAACACCCGACCACTGTCTGTAAACCTGCAAAGAACATGACAAAACACAACAACAAAATACATACCGGTATGTATAAAGAACTTAGAATATTCATGACTTTGCAGTAAATTTCTATAAATTTATACTGTATACCCATACCTACCCATATATACAGTACATACATATGTACACTTGCATACATATCTACATAGCTACATACAATACCTGCATGTGCATCCCTGCATCTATTTGTGTGTGGTTGTGAACATGCCTAAAGGCCGAGATACACTCAAGCGTCCTCACGGTATGCCTATACGCAGCGTACGTACGCCAAGGCAAAAGCGTAGCCCCTCAGGGCATGTACGCGCAAAGCTTTTTTTTTACTACGCGTGCGCGATACGCGTGCGCGATACGCGGTGTCTGACCATAAACTTCCCGGCGCCGGACTGTTTTGTATGTTACACAAATGAAATAAATTCCCCTTCTTTATCGCTGATCGGGCCTTTTCTTTTGTTTTTTTGCCTAAAGTCAAGTAACCGCTTCTTCCTCCGTTCACTCGATGATTGAAATGAATGAATTCAGGTCCTACCTGGGTGCGCGATGTTTTAAATATCCCTGGTGGGCTGTGTGCTGCAGGAAAAGCGCTCCCTGTTATTATTTTTATTTCTGAGAGAACTTTTTATAACATATATAGTAGAAACACCGTATCAGAACACCGCAGAAGTCCAGCGAGCTGCTCATGATGCATTCTCAAGGTTTCACTTTCAGCTGACTGAACGCTGTCAATCATTTCAGTAGGCGTGTCAGCAAGTGACCAATCAGCGAGCTCAGTTGAGTCCCCTCCGTGTGCAGCAGCTCATATTACAACAAGGAGAACGTGAGCGTTTGAAAGCTGATAGTTTCTGAAAGTATAGAAGCGAAAACATACGCACAAAATATGCGCGTATACGCGCGTATACGGAGGACGCTTCAGTGTATCTCGGGCTTGAGTGTAGGCTCGGCGCTAATAGAACACTTAATAGTGACTGTGAAGCAGCAAAGACCTGACCCCCAAGACCCGAGACAGCCAAAAGGGGGACCAGAGCCCAAGACCCCAAGAGGGACCCCGAGCGCGGAGCCCCCAGGGCCACCCACACAGGATGAACCACTCACCCACCCCCCAGATCAGACCATAGGGGAGAACCGGAAAAGTCCCACCAGCGACCACACACAGTGACACCTCGGGGCTAATAGCGTCAGACTCATAAGCCCCTGCCGGAACCCGCTGCCCCGAGGCAGATCCAGGTCTGAGCACAGAGGCCCGGTCCCCGAGGCCAGGACCAGAGGACCCGAGCCCCACCAGGCAGTCACCAGGCCGAGCAGACACACGCAAGCGCCCAGCCCCAGACACCGAGGGCCCCAAGCACACCGGCAGGCAAGGGCACACCCCACTAGGGGGCCGCGTGGCAGGGGCGCAACGCAAGCACCTCCAGCTGTATCCAAGATGGGGCTGTCTAAGTCCCAGCCAACACTGTCTACTTTTGATATCAAGAACCTTGTTTTGATGGTTGTCTAAAAATGACAAATATTTGATTAAATTTAATTCTCTTCAGTTTTTTTATAGCTCCAAGTCACAGCAGAAGTCGTCTCAGAGCACTGTACGAAAACTTTCACATATATAAAAAGCCAATTAGTGAAAGTTATCAGTCTAAGGAGGAAGCCAGCAGATTGTGATGAATCGTCATGTTGCAGGCTCCCATCCTGAGCAAGCACAAAGGAGACAGTGGAAAGGAAAAACTCCCTTTTTAACAAGAATAAAACCTCCAGCAGAACCAGGCTCAGGACGAGCGGCCATCTGCTTCAACCCGCTGGGGTTTGAGAGAACAGGAAGTAGAAACAAACACAGAATGACAGGTCCAGGTGTACATTCTAAAGACAAAATACATGTTAAGATAGAAATAAATATAAATAGGTAGAACACGTAAAGACAGAAGCAGAGTGAGGGAATGTGGTTAATTTGTCCTCCAACAGTCTAAGCCTATAGCAGCATAACTAAGGGATAGCTCAGGAAGCCCAAGCCGACCCTAACTATAGGATTTATCAAACCCAGTCTTAAAACTGGACAATGTGTCAGCCTCGTGGACAGAAACTGGAAGTTGGTTCCAGAGAGGAGTCTGAGAACAGAGATCTTCCTACGATTCTACTTTTGGAAACTCTAGGAACCACAAGTAAACCTGCAGTCTGAAAACAAAGTGCCTGTTAGGAAAATATGGAAAAAAGAAATCTCTAATATAAGATGGAGCTAGGTTGTTGAGAGCTTTGTAGGTTAGAAGGAAGATTTTGAATTCAATTCTGGATTTGACAGGGAGCCAATGGAGAAATATTAAAACTAGAGAGGTATGATCTCTTGTAGTATCTCATTAAAACGCTGCATTTGGATTACCGGTAACTGAAACCTTTTACACAACTTTTTGGACACCCAGACAATAAATAATCGCAGTACTCCAACCTAGACGTGATAAACCTAAATTATTATTCGACATTTGCATATAATATGCTAATCAATTCACTCGTTAAAAAAAAAAACCTTTGAATATTATGGAATCGATTCAGGTCCAACTAAACATCTCCCCTATGTTGAGCTTGCTTTGTTGTTCATCCTTTGGGTGACATTTTCCTGAGTGACTGTTAAATCAGGTGATTTCTACTTCCTCACTAATATTAATAATTGAATATGCAGGTCTAATAAACACACACAGTGAAGGCTATAAAATGTTTATTAGACTGTAAAATGTTACAGTTCTAAACGACAAATAAATTAAGTACACGCTTCAAAATTTACATGTTGAACTCATGGTTTCAAGCCACCACAACTCACTCTTATGGAGTGCCATGTGGTAAACATGACGATGAAGGATCAAAGCGAACAATGATTCTTACCAGTTAAAAAGCAGAGCACTCCTTTCTTCTATTTTTTTGGAGTATCTCCAACTGTGTCCGAGATAAAAGCACGGCGGTTAATGCTTGTAAGCAGTCATGACGAAGTGCAGACAGTTGCTGTAGGTACAACAAAACCTCATTGTGGACTCATGTACAGTAGGCGAGGCAGAAAGCAGGTTAGTCATCACACAATATAAATTATGTACAACAGATAGGAAGGCAGGCAGCTAGGCTAGAAAAACCTCAAAACAAGTGATGAAATGTGATTTTCTGAGATGCACAATAGTAACAGTTTCAGAGTTTTATCAGAAAGAAACCTTCTACTCATTGTGTCCATCTCTTTAAAGTGTTACTGCTGGTAATCAATTAAAATGTTAAATGTCACATTAGTGATAATTGTAGTTTAGACAAATCGTAAAAGACAGGGTGAACAGACTATTTAAATAAAATGTAAATAAATGTCACATTTTTGTCATCTGTGTATGTTTCCCATACTTGACAGACGAAATTGGCCTCTGCATTTAACCCAACCACCACCAGGTGGTGCAGTGAGCAGCTGTAGTCAGCGCCCGGGGAGCTGGGGAAAATAGATGTGCACTCATAGACACCCCAAGGTGTGCCGTGGCCGGGGTTCGAACCTGAGTCCTTCGGATCCCAAGTCTGATTCCCTAGCCACTACACGTCAAACTGTATTAACAAGTCACTTTTCTTGTCTGATTGTAGGATGAGCAGTTAACTTTGTAGAAAACGTAAAGGATACGCAGGTCAAAGAGAAGGCTGAGGGTACAGGTGAGGTAGGTTAATCACATCAAAGAAAAACATTTACAGTATACACTTCCTGTAACGTTTACTTTACTAGCAGAACTAATTTTCACCGTCAGTTGTCTCCACCTCTTTGACTTCCAAGCCTGTGGAGCAATGACACGAACACTTGGCGTGCACAGGAGCACTTCAGAAAGATGCCGGTCAGCCTCATGTGTCCATTTTAAATGAACCTCAGTCCCAGATTCCTGAATCTATGTAACAATACTCAGGTTGACTCTTTCTTTCTGAACGTCCTGGTTTCTAAAGCTGCCCAGTCTTTGTCAAACAGCATCTGATCTACACTTTGTTGTGAACTGTCCTATGTACATTAAGTTGTATAGTTTTATCTTTCTGCTTTTCTTTTGACGCTTTCAAGAAAAATAAAGTTTAAATCCTATCAACAGCTGATATTTATAGTTCTCTCTCACGCGCACACGTTTTAAGCAGCTGATAGCTTTCACAGTATAAAAAATATTTTACTAAACAGAGGTCCACAATTTCACGTTAGGTCCATATATGTGGACGGAGCCACGCAAAGACAGACATCAAGAGCTGCAGTCCAGAACAAACAACTTTCATGGGACACATGCCATGAAAGTGAAACGTATTTAAGATTGTTACCAAAGCAATACTTGGCAGTGTTTAGAAATCTACAGCATTTTACTGACGAGGACTTGGATTATATTAGCACCATAAAATTGGTGATGAGTTCAGAATACAGATCCATCCACATGATGCAGAGCACCTGACAGAAACTGGTTTAAAGTGAAGTGCGTTGACGACTTTAGGAACCTTTAGGCAGTTCCTTGTTTCTGTCCAGTGTAAGTTCTAGTTTCCCAACACTTTCCCTGAATAATACCTCACAGTCTGAGGTGGATTACTTCTTTTTAGCTGAATGAAGTAATCAGAAGTCCAACTCACAGTGACCGACTTAATCTAGAAGAGATTCACTGACTGGCCTGTTAACATGAACAGGTCAGAAAAACCCAGCATTGAAAAAAATCACAACACTCACTGGAACATTCTTTTCAGAAAATTCAACACTGAACACTGTCGTTTCTGCCGAGGATCAATTTTCAGCAGCTAGATTCCAGCGTTTTTCTGTGGGGACCCCTCAGGCGCTGGTTCCGTCATTTTCAGCAGCTCGGCTCTCACTTGCTGAGGCTCCGTGGGTGATGAGCGTATGTGGTGCCTCAGAAACGTCCCGCTGGCTGCTGCGCCTCGAGTGGCTGTCTATCTGATGCAGGCTGCTGTGAGTGGAGAGCGGGTGGTCAAGACGAGACATGCTGCCATGGAAACTGTGCTCCTGTGCACCCCGGTGAGCTATTGAATCGCTTCTGAGAGACGGTGACAGAAATAAGAATGA
>JBBPBX010001459.1:0-10108 GCA_038048925.1 Garcialebias charrua
ATGAAGTCCAAACATATATGGATGGAGGGGATGCCTGCCACAGTTAGAGGCAGCAGAGCCTGAGGATAGCCCTGATGGACAGGAACAAGGAAATATTCAACTTGTCATTCAACTACAAAGATGTGGGAGAGCACAGCAGATCTGCTCTCACTATGACTCTCTTTGACTCGGGTGCACACACAGAGCGGCTGCTACTTAACAGCATGGATAAAGGTGGATTAGTGTGGCAGGAAGGATCACTTTGATGAAGTCCACCATATGGCTGCCTGATACTTGAGCCATTTA
The DNA here is from genome assembly GCA_038048925.1 of Garcialebias charrua. NCBI lineage: Eukaryota > Metazoa > Chordata > Actinopteri > Cyprinodontiformes > Rivulidae > Garcialebias > Garcialebias charrua. The sequence continues at coordinate 286 of JBBPBX010001459.1, forward strand.
TACTCACACTGTAGCTGAATGTGATGTGGTCACCAGGACGGCTGCTCTTATTTAAAACACTGTAGCATTAAACATGGGTTCCACTGATAAAGTTTGGGTGAGTTCTGCAGGAATGAGGCCGTCCATCAGCTGGGCTTACCTGAAAGTGAACCAGCTTAGCAATGTTGGGGTCAGCAATGAACATCTGATGCAGCAGACAGCAGATGAGACACTGCACCTCCCTCAAGTCACTGAACAGGCCTCCTTCTGGCTCCGGGCCCCCCACATCTACTCTGGCTGTTGGGCCCTGGTTTCCTGGTTTTGGTTTCTCTGGCGTGGGCCCCAGATTGCTCCTTAAAAGGCTCTCAGTGTTGGCTCCCAACGGCTGTTCTTCAGAGGTTGGCAGACATATCTCCAGGAGAATCTGGACCGCGGCGCTGTCCTGCACGTCAACACAGACAAGGAGGCGTTACACTGGTTCTCACAGAACTGGCAGTGAGGACACACTGGGTTTTATAAGAAGTAAGATCAGTAGATGGGGTCTTGATCTGGATAAAACACCTGCGCAGCTAGAAGGGCGTTCTTCAGCTCCTCCCTGGTGACCTCAGGTGTGTCTGCTTGACCAGGTGCTCCCACGTTTGAAACAGTCTGATTTTGACGGTCAAAGTCAGCCGTCTCCTTCAGGTGGCCCTGCAGGTAGGCCTTGGAGGCCATCAGATAACCATTCAGCATGTGAAGGACAATGTCCATCAGTGGAGGACACCTGACATGAAGACGATCCAAATAAGGTTCAGACACACATTGCTTATTTTTAAACACTTCTTTAACATATGAACTGGAGCTCTATTAGTATCAAGCTGCTGATGTTGGATTTGCTGATAGAAAAAATGTGCTTGGATACATGAAAACGTGCAGCTCCATGAGGAATAGTGCACTCTGACTTCTGGTGGCAGGACATTATACAGCATGAACAAAGGAGCAAAAAATATACATAATTTCTACGTGCACTAGAGAGGGATTTAGGCTAAATGAATGTTTAAACCAGCCTTCTCTAAATCAACAGCTCAGACATGCTTCACTATCAAAACATTAATTAAAGTTCAGGTCCCAGAAAGTTGGACTTTAAAAATGCCAGTTCAGTCGTGTAATCACTTGTGGTTTTATGCAGTTACAATTAAGTTTTATTCTTTTTTAATACTGTATTTTATTAGACTGTTTAACTTGAGTAGCATAAGGTTTAGCTTTACTGCTGTATAAACTTAAAGCGTCACTGACATGATTTTTTTACTATGCATAAAATTGCTCAATATATATATGTATTTTATCATTTAAAGGTGCTATGTGTAACTTTCTGTAGAGTGCAGAACTTAGAAAAATTTTCAACAGGCAAAGCATTCTGATCCCTCCCCCTCAGAGCCATATATGGCTCTGAGGGGGAGGCTCTGCTGAAATTCAAATTCAAGCTCTGTTTTTATTGGCTGGTTAACGGCGGGTCACTCTGTGTTTTTAGTGTTTTTATAAATGCTGATAGAGAAGCAAGGGGACTATAGTTTTTTTCAGAGATTACTTTGTCTAACATCAGTCTGTCAGTAGATAGTGACAGAGTGAAGAAATATGTTAAAAATATATTGTTAGAAAAGTTACAGACTGCATTACAAAGTTACATAGTGCAGCTTTAAATATGTTCGTTTTTGCAAACAAAATGAAAAATCAATTTAATTTTGCTTTAAAAGTGATTTTAAACTTTGCGCTGTGTTTATTCACGGGAAATCAGATTACATGCGAATGCAACATCTGTGATGTAAAATCGGGCAGAAGCAGTCTGCGTGTGTCAGCTGCTCGCCTGCACATCGCAGGTTTTTTTTAACTTGAAAAATGCAGTTACGTTGTGTCGCATTTGGGTGTTCTAATATCATCAGTGAACAAGTGAGACTTTTCACTTTCCCAAAAGATGAAAACCTTCGTCAAGACTGGACTAAACAAACAAAGCTGCACCACTCGAAGCCCCCTCTCACCTGAAGGTAAGTCTCATACGGCTGCAGACCTAAATTAGATCCTGTTGTTTCTTGTTCCATCACCCAAACTATTTTCTGCTTCCCAAAATGAAGACAAATCGCTCAAACCTTCACATAGATTGATAAATTCGTCGGGTTTTAAATTGTCCGCTATTAGAGAGACCAGAGCCCTCTGCCCGATTTTATGTCACAGATGTTGCATTCGCATGTAATCGGATTTGCCATGAATAAACGGTGCAAAGTTTAAAATCACTTTTAAAGCAAAATTAAATTGATTTATCATTTTGTTTGCAAAAACGAACATATTTAAATGATAAAAGATATATATTTTGAGCAATTTTATGCATAGTAAAAAAATCATGTCAGTGACACTTTAAGAACTGTTGTAGCAAAATTCTTACTTCTACAAACCTTAAACTTTTACTGCTTTAAATCAAAACATCTGAATTGTATCAAGTAACTCTCAAATCACTACTAAGCTTTAAAGAAGAGTTGACAACGAGAGTTTCAGGCATCTTCTAAATGTCTTTGGACACATGTCATCTGTGTGGTGGAGCGGTGAATCTGAAGTCCTGCAGCTACCTGTACACTCTGTGGTCACAGCGCAGCACGATCAGAGGATCCACCATCAGGTCGTTCTGTGTGTACTTCTGCTGGCCCAGCAGCTTGGCTGCAGGCTGGAGGGCGTTGACTGTCATCACCCACAACCTAAAACACAAACACCAGTTCATGGAATGAATAGTAGACACCTGTCAGATACAGGTGCTGAAAATAAACAGATTCATTAAAGAATCTAGATTCTTAGTCCTGGTGATTCTGAATCGATTCTAAAGGCCCATAAATCGATTTTAAAATGCGTTTAAGTTTGATTTTTTTCCACCCCTACTCTCGAGTGTACTGCACATAGCATTACGTGTCCACTTGGCCACCGTAGAGTTTGGCCTTGTAGGCCACCGTACAGCAAGCTAGTTAGCGCCCTTTATGTGAATGGAGTCTGTTAGCATGTAGCAGGAGGACCGCATGATTCAACCCGCTCCTTCATCGTTAAAAATCATTTTGGATCCTACAACGTTCTGGGGGAAGACGGAGCTTAACAAGAGCACGGTTGTTTACAAGAAGTGTCAAATAAAATTACGGTACAGTATTTTGGAAATACGACAAATGTGCGGAAGATGAAAGTGAAGCAGCCGACCAGCGAACTACAACAACCTTCCAGCTGATTTCCCACTACATGGCTTATTATATCATAAAGATTTACGAGCAGGCAGCTCAGTGGAAGGCGAGAGGTTTAGGGTTATTTTTAATATGCTGGATCCAATGTAGGTTGTTTCTTCATATACATTTTTTAGTGATAAAGCAGCTCCACAACTCCACCATGAAACAAAGAATAAAGTGAAAGAAGTTCTGATGCAGCTGCAGCTCAAAGGTAACTGTGTTTTCCATTATTCTACTAAAAACGTACAGACAAGTTGTACAACAAACAACGTAATTTGTCTTTTTAACAAGTTGAAGAGGTCAGATGAGACACATCGCCTGGAGACAGTTTTAAATGATACAATTTATGGTTTATAAATTATTACAGTTCAGAAGTGTTTTTGTGCAGATTTGCACAGGTTTTGAAATTTTGTTAAAGATTTACTAAATATTAATCAATATGGTTCAGACTGTGAAGTCTGAATATTTCATATTAGGTTAAGTTTTGAAAATATAACAAATGTTAGAGCAACGTGGTTAAAAAAAACTGAAGTCTGTATTTTATGTCGAGTTAAAGGTTAATATACTATGGTAGGCTGAAGTCGGTTTACTTTTGTATTTATATATTTTGAATTATTTGTCTGTGATGGACTGGAAACCAGTCCATGTGTCCCTCGCCTCTTGCACAGTGATGGCTGGACATGAGCACCATTGACCCCTGTGACCCGTAAAGGAAGAAGTGGATAAAGATGACTGATGGATGATTTGTTCCTAGATTTTTATTTTATTTTAGAAAAATCCAGGCAGCTAAGCTAACCTATTACTGGTAATTTAATTTACTACAGAATTTTATGCACCCCTATATTTGTTCCTATTTTTTGGTATAAATATAAAGTGATGCAAAAAGATTTGATACAGTAAAGAACCTAAAATTATTGTTTTAAATAAATGTTCTATTTGTTTACATTTTAATCTCTTCAGCTCGTCAGTTACATAATTTAAACCAAATTCATGATCATTTCAATAGAAAATCACTTCTGAATGAATTTAAAAAATGATTTTGAATAGAATCAAGTCACCAGACACACATTCACACCCCTACTGTCCGACCTGGTGCTCCACATTTTGCACTAACGTTTGAAACACTAAAAAAGATCGGGCTTTGTTCCAAGATGTCAGAGGTCAAATTCAATCAGTATAATTTGGGAGTTAAATGATGAAACACAGCCAACATACTACACAAAGCGCAGCTTTGTACAGGCCTAATGGTTCCATTTCACCCCCAGTCCTTATCAAACTGATGCTCATCTCTGAACAGCACATCCACTTGGAGCTCCCAGTCTTGGGGCAGCTAGCATCAATCAATAGATCTGTGTGTAATCTGACACCGCTGCCCTCCTCCAAGATTCACCAGGACTTCAATCCTCGATTTCTCTGCAACACTCAATAGAAAAAGAAGAGAGGGGGAGGCAACAATCCTTTACATCTGCTTCATGGAGAGTTTTCCTGCCCTGAGCTTTTCTTGTTCGGGCCTCGTTTGGATCAATAAAAAGTCTGCTCACAGCTTAGGTAACTGTCTTTCAGGCCCTGGGGCAGTGAGGGTGACCCTCGTGTAACCAGCACGTTCATGCACACTGACAGAGGCCTCTGCTCATTGCTCTTCTATTCACACAGCAAACATTGAGCAGCTCCTCCTTTAACCTGTTCACTGCTGTCATGCAACTTTTCACACTCCTCAAACATACAAACACTAAGTTTAGCTTTTAGATGAAAATATTTTAGTTTAGCAGCAACAAACGGAAGATATTTAGTAAAATATAACAAATTCTAATTAGACACTAATTTGTTTACGTTACTAATTCTGAGCCTTACCAAAAGGGGATGACATTTATGTTTAGATCTGATGCCAAAGCTATTAGGCATGTGAGCTGTTACACACCCTACACATTTTAAGGTCAACACTTTAGGCCATTGCACTTTCAAACACCCTTAGCCCTGTCCAGAACACGTGCAGTACCTGCGGGGCATCACGGTGTTGAGGCCCATCCAGAGTTTGTTGAGGGTCTGTATGAGCCGGCGAGGCACAGCGGGCTCCAGCAGCAGAGCCATGCTGGCCGTGAGAGCCTCTGCGTAAGGAATCAGGTCTCCAGGTGAAAGCAACGTTAAATGCTCCAGGATCCGCATGAGCCTGGGGCTGCTGGAGGGCAACTTCTGGAAGGCTGGAGGAGCACAAACATTGAATTCACCTTTCAACTACAGAGCACAGTTGCATTTGTATCCACCATGAAAATATTTCTGTAGGTTTTCCCTGCGTGTTACATCCACGAAGTTTTAATAAAAATGCTAAAGAATTAACATTTGAAAACCGTATGGCCAAAGTGGAGCGCCAGCCCCTCTCACCCTGATGAAGCTGACTCTGGGTGTATCTACAGGTGTTGGTGGGGAGCATCATCCTTCTCAGGAGGGGCAGGGTACCGGTCACCTCTTCCTCACATACCCAGTCCTCCACTAGACACAGGTGGGGGTAGTTGGTGGCGAGCAGTCTCAGCAGGGCAGAGTGCAAACCTGAAATCATTCAGTTTGTGTTGCACCTGAATAGTTTTGTTTTTCGAGGTACCTAAAGAGCTCGTTTAGTGTTAACTGTGAATAACCTTACCCCCCAGCTCCTGCTGCAGCCCCTGGGCCTGGGTAACCAGGTACTTAATGGGAATCTGGTCCATCAAGGCTGCCGAGTAGGACTTGGGCTTCCTCTGCATCAGTGCTTAAAACACACACACACAGTTGTGTGAGACGGACCATGAAAAAGTGAACTCAAAGTGCGATGGTTTATAAAACAGAAGGACAAGGGTTTAATCTGGATGTCTAAGAGCTTCAGCGTTAACGTGTTGAAGAAAAGCTAAAGCCATTTTTCTTTGACATGGGATCACGACCACTGATGATGAGCTTCATTACTTCCTCCTTGAAGGAAATGGGAGCACATGGGTAACCGCAGCAATTAAACGGATGGACAAAAAACCTCTGACATGAACGTGTCCCTCTGAAGGGCAGGAGCAGAGCTCGTCCCGTAACAGAACACACTCAATCTAACCTACATGTGTCCTGGTTAGTTGTGCTCCCGCAGCCGTCGGGTTGGCTTTTTGTCAGCTCCAATTTATTCTTTATGAAGCAGCCAACATTCAGAGCCAAGAGAGGAAACAATGAATGACTGTGAGAATATCTCACACAACTTTACAGAGGACAAACGCTTCCTTGCTCTTCTGCTGCCAGACAGATTCCCCTCAAACTAACACAACCTTTTTAGTGAAAGAAACGACAACGAACACTTTAGACAGGAAAGACAAGGACATGGAAAAGAAGTGGGCCTACAGCGAAGCGGCACAGCAGGTAGACTGTTCACTGGGACAGGGATCGTCTTACCGAGCTGTTTGGTGCTCGCCAGCAGGTTCTCCTCGTACGACAGGATGTAGTAAAGGACGAGCAGCTGTGTGGTGATGGAATAGCGCTGGCGCCCTCCTCGACTACTGTCCCCTTGCTAACCAAGAGAAACAAACATCCCAGTTATAGGTGAGGGTCAGCCTGCAGAAAGGGGCTCTGCCATCAGTGAATGTGAAGATGACGTTTGTAAACCATTTACTCACTCCCAGTTTACAAAACCTACTTCAGACACTAAAACCAAATCTGTATAATTTACTGCTCACTTGTTGTCAGTGATGATGTTCCAGTTATTGTTTGTGGGGTTTACTCGGACTTCTACATGAAGTTTTCACACAATACTCGTTTTATTTTTACAACTTTTAATGGGTCTGTTGTTACTGAACTGACCCAAGTAGGAAAAATAGTGGGAAAACAACCAGTTTAAAGTTTTCTCGTTTCGTCCACATTGTTTGCATCAAATAAAGTCTTTATAACCTGATAGACAAGAGGCAAACGTAACCACCGAGTGCAGCGAAGTTCAAAATAAAACATCAGCTACAATTAATTTGATTTGAATTTCCTCTGTTGCTTGCAACAACAAAAAAAGTGGATTAGAATGGTCACAATAACATTTTATTCATTAGGTTAAATTTAACTTTCATACATGATTTTAAATCAGAGAGTAAAATATATTGTTTTCCAATCAAACTTCAAACTATAGATATCAGCTATATCTGTATATATAACTGTAATCATGAGCCTATTAACATCTTAGGGTGTGGATGGAGATTGTTGCCATTCCGTAGCTATCACAATGACTCACAGAGCTCTGGAAGACATTAAGGATCTCCTGCTCCGTGATTGGCTGATTGGTGGCCTCAGGGTTGGCCTTGGATGCTGGAGTGAGGATGGAATTGATGTAGACATCGATTAGAGGAATTAGTTGGGTGTGGATGGGAGTTGTTGTTTCACAGAGTTGACGATAGATCCAGTCCTGAAAAATACCAACAACCGCAGAAGGTAACGTAAGGACAAACTTGTAAACATGAACAAATGTTTTATTGGGTCTATAGTGGAACTTTTCTACATGCAATGTTTTTATATGGTGGGAAAATCAAATTACATATCTAAAAACCCACTGAAATGGAAGCTAAACCAATAAAAGAGCAAAAATGCAAGAAAAAAATAGTTTAAAGTTTTAATATTCCGTTCATTTTACTGTTTTAATGCTTCGGTCTTTGGGAATTTAATAGTCTTAACTTGCAAAATGTGACAGCAAGTGTCCGTGTGAACCAGGAAATAAGTTCTGATTTTAAAGAAAACACATATTTCCACTAAATTTTAGAAAATAAGATGCTTTCATGTTTTTTTTTAATCATAATAACTAGTTATAAAAATGTATTTCAGTTCATAAAGAGAATAACCTGCCTAAATAAAGGTTGAATGAATAAATCCTATTTTAAAACCTGACTGAAAACTGCAATGGCAGGCAGCAGAGCTTAATGTTTTACAAAAGTCCTGCATGTTGCACATTAAATGCCCGTCGACAGACCTCAACCTCGACTTGTTTAACATTTAACATTGATCTGTGACCTTAACATGTGTTCAAAGTTTCATTAAATTATCTTGAGCACATCAGAAGTTCTGGCTTGGACAAGCAAAGACCTTGTTTTAGTTTGATCTTGATTTGTGACCCTGACCTTAGAGCCGAGGTGATGAAAAGTGTACACTACACTCCAAGTGATGATGCATATGTGCATAAAGTTTTGTTAAATTATTTTGAGTGGATCAGAACAAGAGGAAGTTTACAAAAGTATGGATGGGGACTATAGCATAATACATACACAGCTTTGTTGGGCGTATAAATAATATTTAAAAAAGCAACAACAACAACAACAACTTCCGTTTAGAAATCAAAGTCAAAGTCAAAGTCAAAGTCAACTTTATTGTCAGAACTGCAATATGTACAGGACATACACAGGACCGAAATTGCGTTTCTCTCAGTCCCTCGGTGCAACAGTAACCCTCTAAACACTAAACACTAAAACATTTAATAAACATAAGCATAAAATAGTAAAAAAGTGTAATACTGTCCTGAGTTTTTCATAATAGTATAAAAGTATGAAAATTTACACCAACACTGAAACACCAAACACCCAATGAACATAAGCATAAAATTAAATAATAAAAGTGTAATAGACCTTTTACCAGTTGACGTCATCGCGCATGCGCACTCGCATTTTTCCAGAATTTTCCGGAAGCACGGGTACGCTGTCGTTACTGGCAACGGTCGCGATGGAGAAATAAGACTTTTATTGTGTTTATAATTGTTCCAGGCAACTTCAACGAGTAAAAGAAGAAGGTGAGACTTGTTCGTTTTACAACGTCCCTCTGGGAAAGTCGAGTAGAGCGACTAAAAGAAGGAAGATGTGGAGCAAACCCGTACCACCGCCGGCCGGTGACCGGTACAGGCAGGATTTCACCCCGGCACGAAGCATCAACGTGTGTGCGTTTTTTATCTGGCATGGACATTAATGATCCAAGCTCCGTGGATTACGTTCCTACATTACATCTTGGATATGGGAAACAGACAGGGCGGAGAACGATCTCCCGCAGCGGAATGCTACTGGACAGCTGCTAAGCTAGCAGCAGCTAGCTAGTTCGACGAGACCGCGTTGTTCTTCGGTCTCCGCTGCGTGTGTGGGGTTTCTGCCTGTTTCGACCTGCGACATGCAAGGAGATTCTTCCTTCGGCCCCACTGAAGAGCAGGTGAGTGGAATGTCAAAACGTTTGATAAGCCAACCGTTAACCGAATCTTCTAAAATCATTAAGCTACCAGTAAATGCATGATTTTTTGAGCCGGGACTTAGTGGCTTGGTGGCGCAAGAGGTTAAGAAGGTGCGCTTGTGATCGGAAGGTCGCCGGTTCAAGCCCCGGTACCGACAACATCAAAGATGTGGGTGGGATAAGTGAAGCGGTCATACTTGTCTCCACCCTCATCTGCCCCACTCTGGGCCCTTGAGCAAGGCCCTTAACCCACACCATCTGCTCCCCCGGGAACCCTAGATAGCAGCTCTCTGCTCCACACAGAGGGCTGTGGTTGCTCGGTGGTCTGTGGTTGTGTCAGGAAGGGCATCCGGCGTAAAAACAACTGCCAAATCTTCGTGCGACTAGATCGCTGTGGCACCCCTAACGCAGGGAAAAAGCCGAAATAAAAAAAA
>JBBPBX010001459.1:14932-26231 GCA_038048925.1 Garcialebias charrua
ACACGCATAGGCTCAAGAACAAATCTTCTTTGTAGGGGCTGGGCCTTATTCCACAATAGAACTGACCATGGTGAGAGGTGCAGAGCTGGTGTGTGTATACTCTTATGCCTCTTTTCCACCGCTCGGCTCGGGTTGGATCGGCTCAGATCGGCTCAGTTCGGGTCGGGTCACATCTATATTCTGTTTCCACAGCTTTTTTGTACCCCTTCTGTGGGCGGGGTCCAGAATCCTACTCGTCTTACCACATGGTGGCAGTAGTGTTCCCTCAAGCTATTTACTAGTAGCCACCACTAGAAGAAGAACACAATAAAGGCTTTGACAGAATGTTGTGAAAGAGATGTCATGCTATAATGAGTACCTCATGAGCTGTAATCTTTAAACCCAATTCATAATCCTACCTTGTTGCCTTCTTTAAACCCATGTATTTTCCAATTTAGTATTTTTACAATAAAGATGTATTAAAACATATTTTATTATTTAGTTATGCACAAGGTGCTTGATAAAGTTGCAAAACCATATTTGTCTGAGCTGCTTCAACCTTCCTGCCCTCCCCGATCTCAGATCAGCTGAGCAGTTGCTGCTGACAGTCCTCAAAACTTTTTAAATCTTATTTAAAAACACACATTTATTCCTTGGCTTTTAACACGTGATCTTATCTTTTATGGCATGTTAACACACCTGCAGTAAGACTGGTATATGTATTTATTTTTGTATGCTTTTTATAGTTTTTAATTAACTTGTCTTTTATGTTATTGTACAGCACTTTGGTTGACCCTGTGGTTTTTAAAATGTGCTTTATAAATAAAGTTGATTTAAAACATCACACTGTGATCTTTGAAACTGCCAGAGTTTCCCTGGTAAAGTTGCTGCTGGGTGGTAGATGGTAGATGTAGATGGATGGTCTGTGAATTCTTTAACTTTAAACTGTCCAAAGGACTTTGGCCACTTTTAATTTTTGACTTTTTTTGTATGACTTCATCCTAGAACCAAATAATTTATAACGTAATAACAGTTGAGCAGATTCTAATAATCTTTATCTTATGATTCTTTAAAGGTCAAATGCAAATGGAAAGTTCTCTTAACTTCCAGTATGGATTTAAACACAATACACACTTCACATTATAAAATAAGTTTAGGAAATTGAATGTTCGAGGACACCACTTAAGAAAATATAACGTTTAATAGGAAAAGTTTGAAGTGACAAACAGAAGTAACAAATTTCCATCTGGTGTCTCACGTCTTCCTCCAGAAGATGACACAGGTTGTTGAATTCTGGTGATTTTCTTCTGTTGACTGTAAAAGAAAAATGTGATTAATTTAGTCCAGAAACTGTTTTTTTTTTTTTTAAACAACACAGTGTGATCACAACATGTTCATATACTGACTGTATCCTGTTGGAGTTATTTGAAATAAAATTCAATGTTTTATAGACATAAATGTGTCAAGCTACCTCCATTATTTTTCTCCCTTGTACTTTGTATCACATATCATCAATTATATCAAAAACCACACGGCAGATATTTTTCAAAAAAATATAGTGTGATCACAACATGTTCATGTACTGACTTTATCCTGTTGGAGTTATTTGAAATAAAATTCAATGTTTTATAGACATAAATGTGTCAAGCTAGCTCCATTATTTTTCTCCCTTGTACTTTGTATCACATATCATCAATTATATCAAAAACCACACGGCAGATATTTTTCAAAAAAATATAGTGTGATCACAACATGTTCATCTACTGACTATATCCTGTTGGAGTTATTTGAAATAAAATTCGATTTTTTATAATTTATTTTCGTTGTGCAAGCACAGGTTTGGAAGAAGTCAAAGCGAACNCCACCGCTCGGCTCGGCTCGGGTTGGATCGGCTCAGATCGGCTCAGTTCGGGTCGGGTCACATCTATATTCTGTTTCCACAGCTTTTTTGTACCCCTTCTGTGGGCGGGGTCCAGAATCCTACTCGTCTTACCACATGGTGGCAGTAGTGTTCCCTCAAGCTATTTACTAGTAGCCACCACTAGAAGAAGAACACAATAAAGGCTTTGACAGAATGTTGTGAAAGAGATGTCATGCTATAATGAGTACCTCATGAGCTGTAATCTTTAAACCCAATTCATAATCCTACCTTGTTGCCTTCTTTAAACCCATGTATTTTCCAATTTAGTATTTTTACAATAAAGATGTATTAAAACATATTTTATTATTTAGTTATGCACAAGGTGCTTGATAAAGTTGCAAAACCATATTTGTCTGAGCTGCTTCAACCTTCCTGCCCTCCCCGATCTCAGATCAGCTGAGCAGTTGCTGCTGACAGTCCTCAAAACTTTTTAAATCTTATTTAAAAACACACATTTATTCCTTGGCTTTTAACACGTGATCTTATCTTTTATGGCATGTTAACACACCTGCAGTAAGACTGGTATATGTATTTATTTTTGTATGCTTTTTATAGTTTTTAATTAACTTGTCTTTTATGTTATTGTACAGCACTTTGGTTGACCCTGTGGTTTTTAAAATGTGCTTTATAAATAAAGTTGATTTAAAACATCACACTGTGATCTTTGAAACTGCCAGAGTTTCCCTGGTAAAGTTGCTGCTGGGTGGTAGATGGGTAGATGGTAGATGGATGGTCTGTGAATTCTTTAACTTTAAACTGTCCAAAGGACTTTGGCCACTTTTAATTTTTGACTTTTTTTGTATGACTTCATCCTAGAACCAAATAATTTATAACGTAATAACAGTTGAGCAGATTCTAATAATCTTTATCTTATGATTCTTTAAAGGTCAAATGCAAATGGAAAGTTCTCTTAACTTCCAGTATGGATTTAAACACAATACACACTTCACATTATAAAATAAGTTTAGGAAATTGAATGTTCGAGGACACCACTTAAGAAAATATAACGTTTAATAGGAAAAGTTTGAAGTGACAAACAGAAGTAACAAATTTCCATCTGGTGTCTCACGTCTTCCTCCAGAAGATGACACAGGTTGTTGAATTCTGGTGATTTTCTTCTGTTGACTGTAAAAGAAAAATGTGATTAATTTAGTCCAGAAACTGTTTTTTTTTTTTTAAACAACACAGTGTGATCACAACATGTTCATATACTGACTGTATCCTGTTGGAGTTATTTGAAATAAAATTCAATGTTTTATAGACATAAATGTGTCAAGCTAGCTCCATTATTTTTCTCCCTTGTACTTTGTATCACATATCATCAATTATATCAAAAACCACACGGCAGATATTTTTCAAAAAAATATAGTGTGATCACAACATGTTCATCTACTGACTGTATCCTGTTGGAGTTATTTGAAATAAAATTCAATGTTTTATAGACATAAATGTGTCAAGCTAGCTCCATTATTTTTCTCCCTTGTACTTTGTATCACATATCATCAATTATATCAAAAACCACACGGCAGATATTTTTCAAAAAAATATAGTGTGATCACAACATGTTCATCTACTGACTATATCCTGTTGGAGTTATTTGAAATAAAATTCAATGTTTTATAGACATAAATGTGTCAAGCTAGCTCCATTATTTTTCTCCCTTGTACTTTGTATCACATATCATCAATTATATCAAAAACCACACGGCAGATATTTTTCAAAAAAATATAGTGTGATCACAACATGTTCTACTGACTGTATCCTGTTGGAGTTATTTGAAATAAAATTCGAATTTTTATAATTTATTTTCGTTGTGCAAGCACAGGTTTGGAAGAAGTCAAAGCGAACCTACTTTAAATGCAGCAGATTTGACCACTACGTGACAATATTAAAGCGTGGTTGAGCTCAGGAGCCCTCGTACTATAAAGTCAGCTATGAAATATATTTTATATCTGTTCATTGAGCTACATTTTAAAGACATAAAGCCGCCCGCGCGCGTTGCTCGTGGCGAACCTACTTTTTAAAATCCTGCAGTTTTGAGCAATACGTGATTTTATTAAGGACACGTTCAGCTGAAGACCCATCTTTGCTATAATTTTAAAAACAAATAATTGTTTTTACCGTGTTTATCATGTAAAGTCCCGCCGTGATCGCTTCCATGAGAACAGCTCGAGTCTCCTCCCTCCTTCCGGAGCGGGTGAGCACGCCTCGGTACACCTCTGAAACCACAACAAAAATCTCAAGAAATCTGGCACGGCGCAGCACGGAATATCCGGTGGGGAAGGCGTGAGGGGGGTCTTTGCGACGCACATATGACGTAATATCCGACCCGTGCCGACTGGTGGAAAAGGGGCATTAGTGTAGAACCACTAGACTGAGGAACAGCTTCTACCCTGAGGCTGTTAGACTCATGAATAAATAACCAGAATAATCACTGCGAAAATCACATAATGTTGCTGCTGATCCGTTTCATGTTGCTGCTGATCCATTTCATGTTGCTGATCTGTTTCATGATGCTGTGTTCATTCGTGCCCATCTGCTCATACAAACTCGTGTTCGTGCTGCTGTTTGGAGTAATGATTTTCTATGATATTAGTGCCTAGTGTATTTTTTGTTGTTTATCTTAGTTCAGATCTTAGATGTCATTACTGTTCTTCTCTTACATTTTATTGTTGGATGTAACTGGGACCCTGTGTACATAATCTCGTTTCCTCACATGTACCACAAAGATTCTCTGACTCTGACTCTGATCTCCGGGCCCTTAAACGTCACTGCACCTCAAACAGGAATGCCACTGTCAAGGAAACAACAGAATGGGCCAGGAATACTTCCAGAAAGCATTGTCAGTGAACACAATCCACCGTGCCATCTGCCGTTGCCAGCTGAAACTCTACAGTGCAAAGAGGAAGCCATTTCTAAGCAAGCTCCACAAGCTCAGACGTTTGTACTGGGCCAGGGGTCATTTAAAATGGAGTGTGGCGAAATGGAAGACTGTTCTGTGGTCAGATGAGTCACGATTTGAAGTTCTTTATGGAACACTGGGATGCCATGTCATCCAGATCAGAGAGGACAAGGATAGCCCAAGATGTTATCAACGCTCCTTTCAGAAGCCTTCATCACTGATGGTATGGGGTTGCATGAGCGCTTGTGGCATGGGCAGCTTGCATGTCTAGAAAGGCACCATTAATCCAGAGAACTATGTTCAGGATCTAGAACATATGCTCCCATCTAGACGTCATCTCTTTCAGGGAAGACCCTGCATTTTTCAACAAGATAATGCCAGACCACATTTTGCAGCAATGACATCATGGGTACGTAGGAGAAGGATCCGGGTACTGAAAAGGCCAGCCTGTAGTTCAGCTCTTTCACCTATAGAGAACATTTGGCGCATCATAAAGAGGAAGGTGCAACAAAGAAGACCCAAGACAATTGAACAGTTAGAGGCCTGTATTAGACATGCATGGGAGAGCATTCCTATTTCTAAACTTGAGAAACTGGTCTCTTCTGTCCCCAGATGTCTGTTGAGTGTTGTAAGAAGAAGGGGGGATGCCATACAGTGGTAAAAATGGATTTGTCCCAACTTTTTTGGGATTTGTTGACGCCATGAAATTTTGAAACAACATATTTTCCCTTAAAATGATACATTATCTCTCTTTGATCTGTGATTTGTGTTCTATTCTGAATCTTTGATCTGTGATTTGTGTTCTATTCTGAATATTAGATGTTTGCACCTCCAAATCATTGCATTCAGTTTGTATTCACAATTTGTTTAGTGTCCCAACTTTTTTTGGAATCCGTTTTTTAATTACAGCTGAAGTAACCTTGATTTTAAAATTTATAACCTTGATTTTAAATTTTTCCGTACAACCATGTTCAACTGGTTTAAAGGGGACCAAAGATACAAAATTCACTTTTTAATGTTTTTTTTAACTCAACTTTGGTTATGTACTTCTTAAAAAAACAGTCCTAGGGCCAAAAAAATGCACCCAGTGGTATATTTACTCTAAGTATATTTATTTTTCAGTGATATAAATGTCTCGTTTTCAAATCCTGGCGCTTGTGATGTCACAAGCTGCAGGACAACCCACCCCAACCTGAGTCCAGCCCCTCACCTAGCAACCCCTGGTGATGCTCCACCCACTTCAGTATAAAAGACGTCACGGTTGTTTTTCCTGAGTTCATCTCAGAGTTCGATGTTTCGTTGTTGTTAAAATGCAGTACCGCTAATAACTAATTATCTATCAGTAAAAACGAAAAAAAACTTATTTACGGGCTCTTAAATCAACCGGACGACTGCTCACGGACCATATCCGTTCAGCGCCGGATGTGGTCCGTGAAAAAAAGCGGTCCCCGCTAGAGAGAGCGTGTATAGCAGTTAGCAGCCAGTGTGTTACTCTCAATGAAACTCAAAGTACCATCAATGAGCTTTCCAAACTCCACAAAAAATTAAAATATAACTGAACCCTTAAGGTCACCACTATGACAGTACTTTAATGCTAAACCTTATTTAGCAACTTTGGAACCATGCACATGATATTTAAGAGGTGCCAACTGACAATTATCCCAAAAAATAAAAAAATAAATAGTTTTCCGTTTATGGTAAGCCAAATATGACAAGCACTTGGAAAGTGTCAACTTTCCTCATAATTCCCAAGAAACCCAAAAAACAAACATGGTAAAAGTTCAACTTTAATATATTCTCCAACAAAGACACATGATAAAACTGTAAGGCATACCAATTAGCTTGGTCAACAGCAGGCAGTGATTGTTAATGATTTACAAAAGCTGGCAAACATCCACAAAAACATATAGAAGGCTCATGGGAAAGAAAAGTGTCTGGAATATGTTGATTGTCTTCTTGAAGGCAAGATCTTTTGTTTTCGTTAATCTCCATTCTGCTAACAGTAACTGACCCTCCTGCTGCCCTTTTGTCAAAATGACCCAAGGCCCCAGTTTTTAAACAGAAGCCTCTCAGGTCCTTTTGATCCAAAGACAGCAGGAGGAATAAGCTGACTGACCTGTCATGTAGAATACTTTGTTAAATACTTTTAGCCTAAAATAAATTTATTTCATAAATGTACCCAATGTATAGGCTGTAGCTTGGTGGTCAGTGCCACATTCTCGTATATTTGAGATTGCAGGTTCAAGCCCAGGTTGCTTCTTTCAGGAAAGGTGCCCAGTATAAATCAAATATTTTGAGAGCTTGCTGGTTTTGGCAATCCCTGAAGAGCCGCTAAAACATATTCAATTTACTGTCATTTATACTCAAAATATATTTTAAATAATTAGCATTACTCCTTGTAGGCTAACAAAAGCTGAAAATGATTGAGGTTTTATGAGTGCCACAGCAGAGTCCCACATACAATACAATGGTTCGGCCTTGTTGAATGCGAAAGTGGGTAGGTAGTGTGTTAATGTGTTCGTGGGCTGAGCACATTTCTGTAACCATTGCCTACAAATTGTAAAGCCTTTTGATTGAAACACACATGCTGTCCCAAATAAACATTGGCTGACAAATAAGACGAGAAAAATAAAACAAAGATGAAGGAGTGATCATATTCAATGAAGGAAAAACGTGCCGATTTAATGAACTACAGTATCAGAAAATGCAAGGCAGTCTCCTTCTGCCCAAGACTACAGTCTGCTGCT
Source organism: Garcialebias charrua (assembly GCA_038048925.1). Classification (NCBI taxonomy): domain Eukaryota; kingdom Metazoa; phylum Chordata; class Actinopteri; order Cyprinodontiformes; family Rivulidae; genus Garcialebias; species Garcialebias charrua. The sequence goes on from JBBPBX010001459.1 coordinate 22,482, forward strand.
GCACAATGAAGCGCAGTCTGCAGTGTAAAGTTCCATTTATCAACCGTGGTCCATCAAGTAAACAACTATAAGGAAAGCTTCCACCTTCCTGTACCCCACTACATGCATTAGTGCTCCAGCAGTCAGAGGGGAGAGACACAAAATGGTGAGAAAACGGAGACAACCTGTCCCAGACCTCTTCATTCACCACACACGACAAACTTTATCAGGGACCATGTGGCTGGTTTTCTTGCAGTTGAAAGCTTTGGAAAATTCTGGAAAATTTTGAAGGGAGCCCATTACCCTGTGGAGAATAAGAGAAATTTAAGACATGAAACATTTTTAGCAATAATTATAATTTTACAGTTTTAGTTTGTCCAATCTACCCAAGAACGTTGAAATCACAAACCAATATAGAGGAAATACAGACGCTTTACCTGAATTGCCCCGGACTGTGGACCTCTACTTTAATAGAGTTGACAGCCATCTCTGGTCGATACATTTCACACCACACCTGAAAGACACAGATGACATGTACCTTAAGCCAATACAGTACCTTCCTGCAGCCTACAATTTTCTCAGTTATCTGTCCAACTACTTAAATTCACTAAACCATGCAGTCATGAGTCTGAAATAATCCAATCAAGCAGGTAGTCTTTCATCCAATTCACAAGTGTTCACATAACCAATTTATCTACTGTCATTTACAGCAGAAGCTTTATACATTTCATGTTTCAAAGTTTCTATTACATTTCAAGAGCAGCCTGGAAAGGTATAAAAAATATCCACATTTCAGAACATAGGCCTATCAAATTTAATTTAGCTTATTTTTAAGTTCATAAAAATGACTCAGTGCCTCTTTTGAGGGGATTTTTTTAATACACACCTCATCAGTTCAGACAAAATTAAAGGATAGTCCGACTAAAACTCAAGAGAACAGTGGACAGCTGCCATCTCACTCATGCTCATTTCATGGAGGTTAATGAGAAAGCCATTTAATAAATATTCATTTTGCTGTCATTTACAAATTAGACCATTATCCAGGCAGAAATAGTAAAATTCTTATTGGAAATGATTCAGCTAGCCGTTGCAGCCGTTTGCATTTCAAGCAAATACATGACACTTATAAACCTGAAATTAGCTTTGATGTAAAGGTTTGTCACATGTGCATCAATTACTATTAAAACACTGCAGCAATCCATCATTTCATTCTGACCAAAATGATTAAAGGCTAATCTGTAAAAGATAAATTAATCTTTAAGGGGCTAGATTGTTCATAACCTTTTCACTGGACACCTTTTTAAAAGATCTAAACCATGCTTGTAAATTAATTTAACTGTAAGCTAATATTCCAAAATGCTGAACAATTAGGGACTTGAACAGGGAATGCAAGTAAACCTTAAAGGTGGTGTGTATAACATATCCAAGTTGGTGGGAGTTATATTGTAAGAAAGATAGTTTTGCTCCCCTGGCATGAGGAAGCACGAAGTGACTGATCCTGGTGAGCAAAGCAAGCAATTTTATCCACCAGGTGCAATGGCGGAGCCAGGGGGTGGCCAATGGTGGCCTTGGCCCCCATAGATTAATCTGGCACTCCAATCATTTGAAGGAGGAAAACACTACTTTTAGGCAAGATAATTAAAAACTAGAAAGCATATTGTCAAATGATTGGGGTGGCCACTTTACATATACGGTGGTGGTGGCCATCTTCAATTTCAAAGTGGCAACCTTTTAACAGGAACTGTAAGCCTAGATGCAGCCACACTCCAAAAATGAAGTTGGCCCATTGCTTATTTTCCAAGTTATACACACTGAACTTTTGCAACTTGAAATAATGTCTTAAATAAAATAATAATGAATTATTATTATTATACTTTTCCTGCATTCACATACAGTTTAATAAAGACATTACCTGAGCATAGTTTAGAAAGAAGAGCTGATAATGGGAAAGATTGATGCCAGGCAGTGGGGGCTCTTCTCCGTGGTGCTTCACGTACATCTTGTAGGCCTTCAAAATATAAAAATATAATAACAAAAAGTTAAGTCTGGTGCTCTGGACATTCAAAAAATGAATAAATAAATTTGTAGAAACGTGTCTTCCTTCGTCCGAAAGACTTCCTCAGTCTGAGATGCTGTATTCAGCTCAGTCTTATAAATAGCACCCTCTTACAGTGGATCAACCAGTTTGCTGCTGACAGCTGAAACCAGTTGCTCAAATGATTGAGGACTATCAGCCCAACGATGAATTGTTCTACCTGGATTATTGAGCATGCATCGGGGTATAAAACTACATATTTTAAAATTTTAGGTCTTCTTCAGTTCTAGTTAACAAAGTGTCCCTTCACAGATACTGCTGATTCATATGCAAATATGTATTGTGATATTAAATCTCATTACATGTTCAGAATATTGCCGTTCTGGAAGCAGCCAGCTGTCAGCTCATTTGCATTCGACAGGGCACAAGCTTTGTTGCTGGAATTTTATTTTGACTGTTGTGAACCATTAGCAGGTAAAAAAATAATAAATCAAAACATATACATTTTGAACAGCTCCTTTTTGTTCATATTTATAATGTTCTAACAAAAGAAAACACCCTCAAACGTTCAAGTGCTCTGCACTATAACTTCAATATATAGATGGAAATACCAAACCTAATTTATCTGAAGACAGCATGTTGCCTTTGTGTATTCAGACGGTAGATTCAGTTATTATTCAACTCCAGTGAATAAAGATTTTCACCAGTGTGCCAGGCCATAGACAAATTAATGTGTTCATTATCAAACTAAAGGGGCCATTTAACAATGTTGTGTAATATGTCACATGTATAAACAAGCAGAAAAAAAAAGTATTTGAGCTTATTACCTGATACGGCTGTCGAATCCCTCCATTGTCAGCTATGTTTTCCCCTAAAGTGTTGTTTCCATTTAACTAGAGGGAAAATAAACAGAATCAAATAAGGTGAGAAATATTTAATTTCTCCCTCTATACATCAGCAAATTGTAAACATCACCTTTAGAATACAGACATTTTATCAGGGAACAAAAGCATTGTTCAAATGGACAGTGCAGAAAAAGACGAGGGGGATGTACTCTTAAGTAAAACAGAAAATGTGAAATTATCCCGAAAAAGCTGCATGACAGAAATGCTGAAGATTTGTAAGCATGAAAAGATGTCAGGAAAGCCAATAAATGTTCATGGAAATATTTGCTTAAGTGTTGCTGGAAAAACAGTCTGAAGAAGCAAAATAGTCAACATACATGTAGTCCGTTGGCCAGATCCCAGGTGTAGTTGCCATACTGATCAACAATGCACTTTGACAGCTCCATAAATCTGTGGGTAGAATCTGGTGTCCACCAGTCCTTTAGATCACCATCTTTATCATAGTTACGACCTCAAAAATAAAATAAAATTCAAAGCACTACTTATTCTTTATTCCATGTCAACAACAACTTTGTTACATTGAGTTTTCCTAAATGAAAGAGTGCACATATGTTAAGCAGATAATACATTAAATGACCAAGTATCAATTTGTTTTTTCCTCCTGAGGCAAAGAGCAACAATTAAATAATTTACCAATTACAAAATGAAAGATTTATTTAAAAATAAAAACACACACTACCGGTAATCTGAATCTGCCACAGCAGCCCAGATAAGGACAAAATACATCTCACCTTTGCTATCAAAGCCATGTGTGATCTCGTGACCAATGGCCGAGCCAATGCCACCATAGTTGAGAGATTTAGCTTGCCCTTTGCTGAAGTAAGGAGGCTG
>JBBPBX010001459.1:27269-80275 GCA_038048925.1 Garcialebias charrua
GCCAGCTGTCAGCTCATTTGCATTTGACAGGGCACAAGCTTTGTTGCTGGAATTTTATTTTTGACTGTTGTGAACCATTAGCAGGTAAAAAAAAATAATTTAATTTAAAAAAAGGTGATTTCCAAACATTTACATTTTTAACAGCTCCTTTTTGTTCATATTTATATAGTCTCAATTACATTTATAATGTTCTAACAAAATAAAACAACCTCAAATGTTCAAGTGCTCTGCACTATAACTTCAATATGGAGCTTATTTATATAGCGCTTTCCAGCCCCCTATGAAGGGCCCCAAAGCGCTTTACAATACCGACCATCCACCCATTCATACACACATTCATACACCGGTAGCGGCAGACTGCCATGCAAGGCGCTTTCCAGTCCTACCAGGAGCAACTCGGGAATAAGTGTCTTGCCCAAGGACACAACGACACATGGTGTGGGGAACCGGGATTCGAATAGCCAACCTTCTGATCGGGGGACGACTGCCATTACCACTACGCCACGGCCGCCCACAATATATAGATGGAAATACCAAACCTAATTTATCTGAAAACAGTATGTTGTTTTTGTATATTCAGACTGTAGATTCAGTTATTATTCAACTCCAGTGAATAAAGATTTTCACCAGTGTACCAGGCCTTAGACAGATTAATGTGTTCATTATTAAAGTAAAGGGGTCATTTAACAATGTTGTTGTGTAATAAGTCACATGTATAAACAAGCAGAAACAATTATTTTGGGGCTTATTACCTGATACGCTTGTCGAATCCCTCCATTGTCAGCTATGTTTTCCCCTAAAGTGTTGTTACCATTTAACTAGAGGAAAAATAAACAGAATCAAATAAGGTAGGAGAAACATTTAGTTTCTCCCTCTATATCAGCAAATTGTAGACATCACTTTTAGAATACAGACATTTTATCAGGGAACTAAAGCATTGTACAAAGGATGCGCTTAAAACATTCAGAGCCCTATCCTCTTCCTTGTATTGGCTGTCATCCACTTGTTTGAAAGCGTTGGCACACATTCAATTCAGTTTATTTATATAGCGCCAAATCACAACAGAAGTCATCTCAGGGCACTGAACAGAAACATTTCACATATATAAAGTCAGTTAATAATGTTATTTACTAGTACATATCATACCATACCATTTTATTTATAAAGCACTTCATGCAGCAACAGGGCCAACCAAAGTGCTGCACAAACAGAAACAAACGGGCAAAGCACATAGCAACATACAACATAACGTAAAATCAAATCAAAATATAGAAACAAAATAAAAGCAGATAACATAATGACTAACACAGTGTGATGCATACAGGTTCAACACAAATCATACAGTATTGAAAGCAAGGGAATAGTAATGGGTTTTTAAGTGAGATTTAAAAACTGTGAGGGAGGGGGCCTGCCTGACAAGCAGAGGTAACTCATTCCATAGTTTTGGGCCTGCGACAGAGAAGGCTGTCACCTCTGCTCTTGAAACGTGTTCCTGGAACTGTGAGAAGCAACTGGTCTGCTGACCTCAGAGAATGCGGTGAGAGATACGGCTTCAGCAAATCAATGAGATAGGAGGGGGCAAAGTGTACCATTGTGTCTTAGGGGAAAGTAAATTCGGCAGTCATCGGCATAGAAGTGAAAGGGCATGCTATGTTTGTTTCTGGAAAATAACACCTAGTGGCAGCAGGTATAATGAAAATGGAAGGGGACCGAGGATGGACCCCTGCGGTACCCCCCATTTAAGCACCGCCGATGCCAAACTAAAATCTTTGGACACTAAAGGATCTGTCAGCCATGTGAGGAGCCAACAAATATAGCCCAAAAGTGAACAAGATGAGGGGGACGTCTTGTGTAAAACAGAAAATGTGAAATTATCCTGAAGAAGCTGCATGACAGAAATGCGGAAGAATTATAAGCATGCAAAGATGGCAGGGAAGCCAATAAATGAGGTAAAGCAGGGTTCATGGAAATATTTGCAAAAGTGTTACTGGAAAATAGTCTAAAGAAGCAAAATAGTCAACATACATGTTGTCCCTTGGCCAGATCCCAGGTGTAGTTGCCATACTGATCAACAATGCACTTTGACTGCTCCAGAAATCTGTGGGTAGAATCTGGCGTCCACCATTCTTTTAGATCACCATCTTTATCATAGTTACGACCTCAAAAAAAATTTCAAAGCACAACTTATTAATTATTCCATAACAATATCAATGCAGTTGATATTTTCTTTGTTACATTGAGTTTTCCTAAATGAAAGAGTGCACATATATGTTAAGCAGATAATATATTCAATGAACAAGTTTCAATTTGTTTTGTTTTTTCTTCTCCTGAGGCAAAGAGCAACAATGAAATCATTTACCAATTACAAATTGAAAGATGTCTATAAAAATAAATAAAAACTAATGAATCTGCCACAGCAGCCCAGAAGAGGACAAAAAATAAATCTCACCATTGTCATCAAAGCCATGTGTGATCTCGTGACCAATGACCATGCCAATTCCACCATAGTTGAGAGATTTAGCCTGCCCTTTGCTGAAGAAAGGAGGCTGGAGAATACCTGCTGGGAACACTGATGACAAAAAGTAAAAATAAAAAAGCTACATTGAATTATTCATATTTTAACTAATGAATGCATTTGTTGATGCACATGTTTAATACCAATTTGATTTTTGCTGGATGAGTAGAAGGCATTCACAACAGCTGCTCCAGTTACCCACCTAGAGAAAAATAAATAGAGGAAGTAAACTATGGTACCATAAAGAGCATAGAGGCATGCCACAAATAGTCTTTGATTAGAACCATTGAAATTAACCTGAAGCTATAAATACTCAGGCTAATGTTGGAATCCCTGCTGTGCAAAGCTGAACTTCATGAGCGTAGGCATTTGTGTGGGAGAAAGTGAGCACACTGTGCTAAAAATCGAGGTAGATACTGTAGTGCATGTGTGTCAAACTCACTTACAAATGGGGGGCCAAAATTAAAACATTTTTTAAACTAAGGGCCGGTTTCAGAACTATGTTAACTCAAGTCAGATACCCGACATCTTTTCTTGGTTGCGGGTTCCTCAACAAGAGTTTGACTGGTCTCATTTGATGTTCTCTGTTGCACTTTTGACATCATAATCAAAGATTACTGAATAAATCAAAGTGATAAAAAATTTCTTTTAAAACAACATCTTGGGGGCCAGATACGATGGCAAGAAGGGCCACATTTTGGCCCCCGGGCCTTGAGTTTGACACATATGCTGTAGTGGGTCACACCGCAACTATCATAAATGAAGTCATTTCAAATGAATTTTAAACACTCAACACTGCAGCTCTGAATTACAACACATCTGGAATAGGGCTGTTATTTTACCCCCCATTCATTCACACAAAAACACGGAAAATGCTTACTCGTCTTTGTTGACTTTGACTCTCAGTTTCCTCAGGCGCTTCTTCTGCAGATACTCGAGGTTCTGTAGGATATTTTCAAAGTAATCCTCTGCACTGTAGATCAGCTAACACCAACACACAGCAGGAGAATCAGGGAAGGATTAGCAGTGATGAAAGCCATCAACACTTGGTCATATATTTGACAGCAAAGCTCACAAATCAAACATTCTCTCAAATGTTTTCATTAAAACCAATACATCATGAAAGTCTTCCATTACATGAATTCAGTGAAAGATTGAAAACAGCCTCCCCGAGACACTCACAGCTTTGTACTCTTTATTTAAGTATTCATCGTCCATGATGTTTTCAGAATAGCCAATACGTTCTCGAATAGCTTGGGCCTGTAACAGAATAAATAATATTTTAGGATCTGTTGTACAGTTAAGGCAATTATTAAATGTCCTACCTTTTCTTTTGCTGCTCTCTTGGTCTCTGCATCCATCCAGGTTAGGTCATTAATGTTATTAAGGAACACTTCCCGAATGTCTTTAATCATCTCCTCCATCTAAACTCAAAACATGAGCCGCAAAAGGTTTTACTGATCCAAGTGCATCATAAAAACGCATCAAACACATTTTGTAAGCATTTCCCTTGACAGATCTGTATGAATAAAACGACAAACATGCTTGTGTAAGACAGTGGTCCAATTTTGACATTTGGTGGAAGCAGAACAGTGATATGCACAGATTGATGTAGAAGAAGTTGGCATGTGTAGAACAGTCGCCAAAAAGCACGTAAGTGGTGACAATGTTAGTAGAGTCATTATGCACTTGCTAAAATACCTGACCTTCACCCAGTTTAGGCCCACTTCAGACAGAGGATGACTCCAACAACATTAACAGCCCTCAGAGTTTGGTACGCAACATCGAGGACAAAGTGGATGCGCAATGTTAGGTGGTTTAATAATAGAGTTGCCCCCTTTGTGACCAAATGAATAGGAGGTCACCCACACAGTAGAAGTTGCTGTTGCCAATACCTTAATGAAGGATCATGCAGACAACCAAACATTTCAGAATGCAAAACCATATATGCCTGCCATTTTCAGACAGTTACAGACTCCACAGTACCCCATGACATTTCTCAGCAGCTGTCAGATGGACACATGGTTCATTATCCCATCAGTAGACTGACATCAACACCAATGATGCCATCGGAGTGGTGCTGTAACGGTAGATGAACATGACACCACTTATTGGTTCATACCAGAGTTCCACAGAAGGCCATGCACACACTGAATATGTCTATGGACTGTCTTGAGTCATGTTAAGGTTCTATAGGGAGTGAGGTCCCCCAGTTTCCACTCACCATTCAAAAGTGTTGGATCAGCTCAGATGTCTACACCAATTCAGAGTAATTTAGTCCAGGATTATAAAAAAAAATATGTCACATGAATTTTCAACCACTCTATGCATGGTTGACTTAAGGTAACAGGCAGTTGTGGCTGAGTGTTTAGAGCAGCCATCCTCCAATGCAAGAGTTGGGGGTTTGAATCCACCAGCGGTCACATGCCGAAGTGTACCTGGGCAAGACACTGAACCCCTTGTTGCCTCCTATGTGTCCCATTATGAATGCGATAAAGCACTGATTACTCTCTTTATAATGATTTTTGAAATTAGCTTTTTAGTGATCTAGTATAGTACTGTATGAATGGGTAAATGAGGGCACAGATTGTAGTGTAAAGCACTTTTGAGTGTCTTCATAAGATAGAAAGGTACTAGATAAGTGCAGTCCATTCACCACAACAGTTAAGAGATGGGTGGGAGTGTATAAAATAAAATTTCGATATTTTTGCGATTCGATTTGTGCTCCGAGACCACAGTAAAAAGGCATCTCTGCATCTTGTCACATCAAATAAACTCATTTCTTACTCATTGCACAACCTCTTAGAGAAGTTGCGGTTTGCGCAAAGTTGGAGTAACCACACCGAGGCGTTTAAGAAAAATAAACTCTTTACCCCCATACAATTCATTTTCAGAAACGGCATCTCTGAGCTTCACAAAAGTAAACATTTTTGTTGAGTCTAGTAAAAGTTTTACTTCAGTTCTTCAGTTAATTTTTTTCCCCAGACTTTCTCATCAGCCAGCCTTAAACAGAGCTTAAAAAAGGGAAATGTAAAACACCCACCACACTGGCAGCAAGCCTGTATTATTTATTCAAAGTTAAAGTACCTTTACACTGGACAGTCCTGAATGGTTTAGACACATGTACAGATGTGTGAAGATATGACCCAGAGGTTTACAGATGGTGACTGAGGTTTCTACTTGTGCAGAATATTAATTCCTGATAATTTCCCATCGTCGAACAAAAATAATGCCGTTTTAGAAATATTTTGCGGAGGGGAGGAAAATTGTATCTTTATCTCAGAATTTATGAAATCTGTTTTGAATTACAATATCCTTGAGCGTTTCAATAAAGCAAACAAACATTTCCACAACATTGTTGGCACTTTTTAAAGTTGTTGCAAGTGATGTTTGGCGTCTTCATCACTTAAATGCTTATTAAGATTAAAGTTTGCCAGTTGCCAAATCAAACCAGGTTTGGTCAAGCAATGGACATGATTAGATAAACTTTCATGGCTAAAGCAGCAGTGGTACGGTGGATCAGTTGGAAGAGCTGCTACCTCTTAGCGAGAAGGCTGCCAGTTCAAATCCCAGCCATGGACCTTTCTGGATGGAGTTTGTGTTCTCACAGTGCATGTGTGAGTTTCCTCCCACAGACTAAAAACATGCATGTTAGCCTAATTGAAAACTAAATTGTCCCTAGGTTTGAGTGAGAGTGTGAATCGTCTCATTTGTCTCCATGTGTCCCTGTGATGGACTAGAGGGTGTCCCCCACCTCTCCCACAGTGATAGATGGACATGGGGACCAATGATCCCTGCAGCCCAATAAAACAATAAAAATAAGGCAGGTTGAAGACAATGAATGGATGGTTAAAGCAGCTGTGTGCGTTCTAAACACATGGAAGTTGGATATTGGCTCTATGTGTTATCTCGGATTACAGAGGTCCAGTAGAGAAGAAAGGTCTGATGAGTTGCCTGAAACGCGTTCTCATACTATATGTGTGGATAAATTTGACACCCACATGATTTATATTACGGTATATTCAAAATGTCAATGAAAAGAAAGAAAAAACATTTCACATCAGGATGCCCATTATACAGTACTTAAAAACAAAAGTATTTATTTAGCTTATTTTTCAAATGTATTCTGATTCAATTAAAAGGCCACTTCACCTTCAACTCACCAGTTCTTTACTCTTTTCAGAGAAGGCCTCCTGCACATACAGCCGTCCTACAGCATTGTCCATGTTGTTGTTGACATAAAGTGCACACTGTCGCCACACAGCAACTTCTGACGTTGCACCAAACAGAGCCTTGTGGAGAACAAGCAGACATGAGGGAAATCCGAGTTATTTTAGTTTAGTTTATTCATTCATTTTATAATAAAAAAACAAAATAATACAACATTTTACAACAAATAAATATACAACACAAATAAAATGAAGGGTGGCAGTAAAAAGAAAAAAATCTTATTTTAACTGCCCCCTCTTATAATCCATCAAATCAAATGTAGAGATATAGCACCCTCGTGTCCGTATTGGAGTTAAACCTCTTCACATCTCTCGGAAACTCTGAGTGTTACACTTTCTTGGAACTCTCAAGGAGACAAGTGGACACTATTTTGTTATAATTATTTTGAATTAATGGACACCAATCAATCAGAAATAACTTTCTCTTTAATGTGTGTTAATTCAAAATTGATCAACAGTATATTTTTGTCATTTAATGATGATTTACTAAGCTGGTATATTTTAAATATGCCAAAGTTAAGAGAACACCTCAGAATGATCTTGCTTTAAACTGTCTGCTCTATGCAGAATAACTGTCTAAAGTTGACTGAACAATCCGTTCGTATTTGTTTGAAGTGTTTTTGGAACGAAGGAAAAGTTCTAGACATAACTTGCTTTCTGTCTCCCGTCCTTTCTAAAAACAATTAATCTGTTCTCAAAAGAAATTACATGGCTTGTTCACATGCACTTGCATCTTCTGACGCATGTTTCTCCATTTACTGTCTACCCCAGGGGTGCTCACACTTTTTCAGCATGCGAGCTACTTATAAAAAAACCAAGTCCAAAAGATCTACCCAATACAAAAATGCAAAACATATACCGGTAATTATCTTCAAATGTATTAAGGATTCTTTTTATGTACAATGTACCTATGTTGATGTACCTTGCATAACTGAATAAGCAAATATTGCACAACACATGTAATAAATCAGGGGTCACCAACGTGGTGCCCATGGGCACCTGGTCGACCGTAGGGACCAAATGGGGTGATGGTGACAGCAATATAGATTTTTTAAATTTTATTTTAAAAATATATGGTAGAAATATAACAGAGTTGTTAAGTTTCCCTGCCCGCTCCAGGTCTCTGAGGTCACACAGCTCCTGCTCTCTGTTCCACGGACAAAATATAAACGTTGGGGTGACCGTGCCTTTTCTGCGGCCGCACCTCTACTCTGGAATACGCTCCCGCTTGAGCTACGTCAGATTACTGAACTTGGCCTTTTTAAATCGAAGCTTAAGACTTTTTTATTCCAACTGGCTTTTAGTAATTAAATATGTGGTGACATTTCTGGTTTTATTTTTGCTATTATGTTGTGTTTTCTTGATTTTTAATCTGTTGTCTTTTACTGTACTGCACTGTTTTTTGTTAAGCACTTTAGTCACCATCACCGTGGTTGTGTAAAGTGCTATACAAATGAATAAATGAAATGAAACTGATCCCCACCCCCTTCTTTATAAGAATCTGGTCTTTTACTTTAATAAATGTAAAAAAAAAAATCATTAGATATTTTTTACTTTAATAAATGTCATTTCTAAAAGCCCCCTCCAGCAAATCTAAAGTGGTCCACAGGCCACCAGTTGATAACCACAGTTGTAGCAGGTTGTTATGGCTCCGGACACGTTTAATTTAGTGAACAAAGGCATAAAAATGTCTCTTTTGGTACGGAGAGATTTACAGCGGTGTATTTTACCGACTGTCCCTGAACGCAGCGCGAAAGTGTGTTATGCAAACGCTCGCGCTGCGGGACAGGGAAACGTGCAGAGAACAGAGAGTAGTCAAGGAGGTTATTCTGTATGAAAAGTGTCTCGTATGATTTTAATAATAAAGCCACGTCAGCTCCCAACCAGTATGTTTAAGCGTGCAGAGAAACATCACAGCGTCACTCACCCGGAAGATGGTGGCGGCAAATCGCTTTTGAAGTTGCTGCTGTCCGAACAGGGATTTTAGTTCCTCCACCTTTCTCTTTCTCAGCTGGCTTTTCGGTGGGAAGTCGATGTCGTATTTTCCATGAACAGTCCGAAATCTGATTGTTTTCGCTTAGTATGTTTTGCTGCGTTCAACTTCCACCTTCGCGCCATTGTTTTTAGAAGCTGCATGAGCGTGACCTAAAGCTCTCATCTGATTGGTTGCCGTGAATGTCAATCAAGGGGCGGGATGTTTTCAGTTGTCATCTGATTGGTTGCCCTGCATGTCAATCAAGTAACGGGATGTTTCATTGGCTGACAATTTTTTAATGTCACGCTGTGGGAAAAAAAATAATAATAATAATAATGTCACGCTGCGATCGACCAGTAATGCCTCCGATCGCGATCGAAGTAATGAGCAGGTCTGGTCTACCCTATCTGTCACTCAAACTCACTGACTTGCAAAGTCACACCCTCTCTAGTGGTAAGACAACCAATAAGCCATTCAGGAAGTGGGCAGACTCCACCCTCCATATAAAGTCTTACTTCCGTTTTGACTTTGGTGTCGAAGGGGAGAACTTTCTCAACACGGGTGTTCCTCCTCTGGAAAAGCTGGAAACGTTCTGGTCATTGTGTCAATTAGACCTGCGTTCTCAGCAGGGTCACAGTAAAGCCTACTGTGACTCTTTCACTCAGTTCTGAAAGAATTTGTTTCCAGGAGTTTTATTTTGAAAGCTCAGTCAGGACGTGGGCCTGTTTCTGCCGGTGAAGGCGTACTCCCCCTCGTCTGAATCAGCCATACACGCACAGAAGTCGACTGGACGTGAGCTGGACCACATAGTCCGTTAGTGTCCACAAACTTCTCAGCCCTCATCTCCAAGGGACGTGTCATCACCAGATAAAAGAGGCTTTGATTGTATGCTGAACGTGCCAAAGTACAGCTGGACCTGTTTGGGAAAGGTGCCACCCTGTTTGTTTCAAAATAATTAAATTCGGTTAACTTATCTTTCATTCTTCCTCCTCCTATTTCTTCTTTTTCCCTAAGCCAGTAAACTACGTGCCGAAGTACAGCTGGACCTGTTTGGGAAAGGTGCCACCCTGTTTGTTTCAAAATAATTAACTTCGGTTAACTTATCTTTCATTCTTCCTCCTCCTATTTCTTCTTTTTCCCTAAGCCAGTAAACTTCAAGTAAATGTGCCAACAGTAAGTTAGATCCTAACTGTCTGTTTTTAATTTGAATTCTTGTCAAAGTAGTTAGTAAATCAGAGCCAATATCGATACAAATGTTTAATGTACTTTTATGATTATTTCAATAAAAGGTCTATCTTTTGGTGGATCAACAAAAATTGAAGTCTCTCGTGAAATTACATTTTGTCTAGTCACAGTCAAAGCAATTTAATACCGGAAAAAGGGTGAACTCGCGAATATTGATGATGGATGTGTGTAGATAAAATCTGTTCAAACCTTTCATCTAAAATATAGGTAAGTCAGTAAACTGACCAATAAGTCCTATATTACTACATTTAATGGTGGCTCATCCGCGTCCCTAGAACGGTTATTGCATTGTTTTTGTGTAGTCTATTGTCACGGTATTGTTGGCATAGTTCGCATCCTCGTGTTGGACTTATAAAATAGTTCTGGCTGGTGAGTGTCATAGAGATCGCTAATTGTGGCGTTGTCTGACTCATTTCACGTTAGGATTATTTTTTCTTTCACTTTTAAACGTATGTTTGAAGCTGGGGATGATTTTGTCTGCCACTGAGTGAGATGTGCATAACGTGTCGCGAGGCTACATGCATTTTTTCATTGTTGTGACCGCCGTGTCACCGTTGCTTCATTTTATTACATCTACGGTCGGCTGTTTCGCATTGTTGTGCTGCTCCATTGTACCTTCGTTTGTTGCAACGAGTGTTTGTTGAGGTTCGGGTGATCCCACTCAGCTATGGACCGGGATCCGGTTCAGATTGACGTAAAGTCCGTTGTTGTCAACAGTTAGCGTACTGCCTTCTTTGGAAGGCGTGGGGGCTAGCCTGAATGAGATTGGGCTCGTTAACAGAATTTTCTGTGGTGTTTTATACGTTTCGTTTGTGAAAAAGTGTCCAGAACTTTTGGGTCGAGCTAACGTTAGCATTCCCGAAGCTGCATGCGAGCGCTGTGATTGTATGTTGTGTTCAAAATAGTTGGTTCTGTAGACTGCTGGTTGTCAGATATTCATTTTTGCACACATTTCTGACAGTTTATCTGTGTTGTTCATTTCTATGCACGTGATATCGTCGAAGACTAGCTTAACCGCAGTGTTTTGCGATATTTATAAGTGTTTTAGGACGTTGAAAAGTCCGTTCAATGCTAAAGTTTGACCGACCTCGAGGTCGGTGAACGCAACGCTCGAACGGCGCGTCACACGTGAGTGACGTACAGAGACGTAAGGTTGAGAAGACTCCATTACCCATGAACACTTGGGTTTAGAACTACATGTTCTGTCTTCACTGTGATTGGTCGATTACGCTGTAAGTGGTGACGCTTGCGGGGTGGGGAAGGCCCACTCCTCGTCAGCTTTCACTTCAGTAAACCAGCCCTTACAAGTTTCATGCTTGTTTGTCCGTTACTATCTTTGAAAGACTGTTTCATCGCAGTGTTTTTGAGATTTTAATGGGTGGATTGAGTCAGTTGATCTGAGACTACCGATCGCCATGTGACCAGGTCACGTGACACCGGAAGCTGCAACTGGTTTATGGGGACCGACCGTTTTCTTTTAAACAAAGTTTAAAGTTTCACAGTCCAAACGATGTTACTCACATCGACTCGTCTATTATAAGACCGGGGTTCTAGAGTTTTGTCACGTAAAAGCTTTAGATCTTTCTGATTGATGCTTTTGATCCGTTTGTGGACGTCTGTGGTCACTATAAGCTATGGCTACGCTCACGGGTGACAACAACGCCTCTATAGCGGTCAGAAAGAGAAATTGCAGTCGCTGAGAAACTCATATCCAGCGCTGTACCCCCACCTGCTGGTTGTATCAAAGGATACGCTTTTGATGTAATTCTGTCTGCAGGTCAGCTGTCCTGTTTTAAATAAGAGTACAGTTGACGTGATAAGACACATGGCATCCTTTCATTTGATTTTCACACATAATCAAATGTTGACAGCAGAACGGTTACACAGAATACAGACTTGTCTGTTTTTTTATAAAACTTGACACTTTTATCATAAATTCTGTGTAACAACAAGGTTGTTTACTTTATTTTAAACTACAAGTTTAAAATAACACACAAGAGGCATCTTTTGTCTTGGTTTTCACAAAATCACACAAAGATAGACTTTGTTTGATCTCGTCACAGGTCGACAAATTAATAAAAATCACAGATTTTTATTTTGATTTCACATCTTGGACACCATGTTAACTGCCGCAGGCATCACATGGTGAGACAGCACACTGTAATATAAGAACCATTTTACTTGATTTTTCACAGAAAATCTATACAAAAAATGGACGGTCTAACAGGTGCATCAACTGAGAGGGCCTGCTCTCTGCCCGACCCTAAATGGTTTCGTTCGGGCCGTGTAGATGCTGCCCGTATTCCTCGCACGGTGGGAGGAACTGCTGTTTCATCGCATGATAATTACTTAGCTGCGAGGAATGTCCTTCAGCAATCAGGTGAACATCCCCTGTTGTTTTTCGACAGGCTCCTCTCTGTTTATTCAGGTGACATAACTGTCCCTGGAATAGAGGAAGGTGAACAGTTTAAACGTCTTTTCGTTGCAAATCTCTTGCCTTTTCACGGCAAATGTGTTCGCTTCGAGGTTAATTTCAAAGAGAGTACCATGGCAGAAATTAAACAATACGCTGTGGAAGTTTTTGATATGCTCAAACAACACAAAACACCCTCAGTGGTGTGCCCAGGTCAAAAGGTCAAATCCCACTCGCAGCTGATAGAAGAGGTTTCCTCTCCTACAGTGGGCGAGAGTACACAGGATTTTCATAATAACAAACTACAGTATGTTGATGCCAGCTGGAAAAGTGACTCATTTCGGTTCAAAGGGAGTTCTACTCCTCGGGCACTTCAGATGGACAAATCTGAGACGTGCAAAGAACCACAAAAGGTAGGTGTTCGCTCTCTAGGTGAACCAAGATGGTTCAGATCGAACCAAAAAGGTTTTGACCTAGGTCTCACAGTGGGTGAATGTCGAGAGAAATTGATGTCTGGGCGCCGTGACCCGTTGAACAATGGTCGGTCCCAACAGGTATCCCCGAGAAGCGGCCCTCCTGCCCCTGCACCTCGAGCTGCACAGTTCGAGACATGCAAAGAGTCACACAAGCTCCAGATTAAGGAAACTATGCCTCCGCGCTCGGAAGAGACAGAGGAAGTAAGTAGTTTGTTAAATGATTTGAATGTTACAGCAGATGACCAAGCTGACACAATGTGTGGCGTTATCCTTGATAATAAGACAAACAACGTTGTTCAACCTAGTGAGGCGACGCGTAGCACTGCCTTTTGCAACAACTCAGTGCACACAGTTGACAACGTCAACACTGACATGGATGCTGACAGCAAACAAATTGCTGATGATCAGCGTCCTGAAGGTCCAGATGCTGACAGCAAACATATTGCTGATAATCAACATCCTGAAGGTCATGATACAGACAGCAATCAAGTTGCTGACAGCAACGAAGATTACACAGACAGAGGTACACGTAAACAGAAGTGTGTGCTTAAACCTAGACGTTTTCTGTGTAACTTTATCAGAAGGGGGGTGGCTAAGAAAGCTTACCTGCCACTCACACTGGAAGGGGTCCTCACGCGAGAAGCTCTACTGGTTTGCAGTTCCGACGTGTCTATCATGTTGGCCGAACTGTTTGAGGAGCTAAGGACCGCCGCTAACGGTGTTGACAGGCAAATACCCTTCGGGAATTGTGCTTTTGAGCTACTGGGCCTCGCAGAGACGGGAACATCCCTGACAGCTATAGCCATGGTTCACATGCAGATTGGCAAAATGTCACTATACCACCCGGTGTATGTGTCTGAACTTGACTCACTCTTGACTCCATTTTTGGTTGGCCAAGATTTTATAAACCGTTTCGACGCGATTATAAATTATGGCAATCAGACAATGTGGGCCACAGTGAGCAGTCCACTGCCAATCGAGGTGCCTCCCCAAGGTCAGGACACTGACTGTCTAACAACAAGTACCGCAGAAGTCACAAGGGATTCCCCAACTGTGAGCACAAACCCGGTAAGTGAACCTTCATATACAGGTGAGACAGAGGGGACTCAACAATTGGACCAGACTCTGGCCCAACACGAAAACCTCCTCTGTGAGCAGACACCTTCAGCTCTCACTGGACACTACCTGCCACAGGTAGAGAAATGTGTGGAGGTCCAGGGATCCCACACCAAAGACGCTGTACTGTCCTATGGGACAGGTAATTCAACAGACAGCCAAGCTTTCAGTGAAATCTTGGTTCAAGGACATCCGAGTCCAGAAAGTGACAGTCTACCACACGCTGACAGTCACTTGGACATCATTGATACAGATTTTGAGGACCCCTCCTCAAACAAAAGAGGGGCAAACTCACACTTCCTATCACAGGTAGAGGAAGGTGTGGAGATCCAAGGGTCCCACGCCAAGGATGCTGTACTGTCCTCTGGGACAGGTAATTCGGCTATCAGCCAAGCTTTCAATGGAACCTTGGTTCAAGAGCATTTGAATCTAGAACTACTCAGAAATGACAGTTTTTACAGACTCAAAGAGCACCTCTTCAGTCATGAAGTAGGAAGACACACACCACAACGACAGTGACCCGTTGCAGTCTGACCAGTCAGACACACCTGCGACTGCGCCGACAGTTGTGACACGCCTGAATTACGCAGAAAGAGGTAAACGTACAGAGATACGTTGGCCGAAACCTGTAAGGTTCCTGTACAAGGTTCCCAATAAACTGCGCAAACAGCTTAAACTAAACAAAGGCATCCTAACTCGTGCCCATGGACGGACGTCCACACCTGTGTGCGTGGTCCCCCATGACCACAGGGGGGTGATGTTAGGTCATGCCCATGTCAAGGACAAAGATTTCAATAACCCCACAAACGACAAAGATCTCGCAAACTCACAGACTTCATGGGAAAATAAGGTCGTCCAAGCACAGGATAGTAAATAAACTAAACAGTTTAAACTATACTAGTTGCGAAAAGAAACCGTTCCAACTAGAACTTAGAAACGCTAAGCATAAAACCCACAACAAAAAACTAACCTTAACAACCGTTTAAATCTGCAGGATTTAATTGACATCGGTTATAAAGCTAAGAACTGTTTTTCTTGTGTGTGACACGTTGGAATCTGACGACCAGAGTGAGTTTGACGTAGTGAAACGTTGTTTTTAGTTGCTTAATTGCTACTTTTGTTGTTATTGAAGTTGTTATTGTTTTCTGAACACTCCCAGCCAAAAGAGGTTTTGATTAATGTTAGTTGAAGACTTAAATGGATTTAACTATGCCAACATGCTGTTCATTTTGTTAAAGATCTCAATCTTTGAAGAGTCATTATAGATTAATACTACTTAAGGTACTATAATCTACACTGATCTCCCAATCATTTAGGTAGGACCGATTCGATCGTTTCTATTCTAGATCTATTCATTTTGATGAGTCTCGCCATAGACTTCAAAATTTATAGGGAATACCAAATCTTGCGTCGTTCGTCTAAAAGGCCAACAGACATTTAGACCAAACTATGTTACATTTTTCTATTTTAGTTTAACCTAAACTAAGTAATGAATGGAGGAATAGTTTGAAAGAAGAGGCCTTCGTTACAGAAGCCCTCCAAAAACTCTATAGGTATAGATCCCTACATCTGATTTTTACAGCATTGATCCACCCCTTAATTGGTAATTGTAGCTGATCTAATCCATGATAGCTTACATACCAGGTGCATATAGGTAGGGCCTAATGTAACATCCCAATCATAAGCCCACCTAAAACCACATAATTGCATGACACATTGAACCAGGGTGGCACCGACTGGAAGCCATCCAGCCCGCAACCTTCGATGTGGGGACCTGCTACTCCAACGTTGGTCTTCAACCTTCATCCAAGGGCCGCCTCCTCTGCGTCAATCGAGGGATCCCCTCTACATGCTGATTAAAAACCATTTCTTGCTGATGAAATCAATAACCCCAATCGTTGTGGAATTACCGCTGTGGATTATAAGACTTTGTTTCCAAGGGATCACAGACTCAGTTTTCCATGGGTTAACAGACTATGTTTCCAAAGGATTGAAAGCTTACCGCAATGGGATTACTTACAAACAGTATGGAATTTCCAAAAACATTATGGGAGTATAATTTTGAACTTTTTTTTTACTTTTTTTTTTCCACTTGCTGGATTACATAGAGGTCAGAGACATTCGGTGGTATCCTTTCGTGTTGGAACTCATCTCCAAGGACAGGCGATGATTTCCAAAAAGGGGGACTGTAGAGATATAGCACCCTCATGTCCGTATTGGAGTTAAACCTCTTCACATCTCTCTGAAACTCTGAGTGTTACACTTTCTTGGAACTCTCAAGGAGACAAGTGGACACTATTTTGTTATAATTATTTTGAATTAATGGACACCAATCAATCAGAAATAACTTTCTCTTTAATGTGTGTTAATTCAAAATTGATCAACAGTATATTTTTGTCATTTAATGATGATTTACTAAGCTGGTATATTTTAAATATGCCAAAGTTAAGAGAACACCTCAGAATGATCTTGCTTTAAACTGTCTGCTCTATGCAGAATAACTGTCTAAAGTTGACTGAACAATCCGTTCGTATTTGTTTGAAGTGTTTTTGGAACGAAGGAAAAGTTCTAGACATAACTTGCTTTCTTTCTCCCGTCCTTTCTAAAAACAATTAATCGGTTCTCAAAACAAATTACATGGCTTGATCACATGCACCTGCATCTTCTGACGCATGTTTCTCTATTTACTATCTGCCCTATCTGTCACTCAAACTCATTGACTTGCAAAGTCACACCCTCTCTAGAGGTAAAACAACCAATAAGCCATTCAGGAGGTGGGCAGACTCCACCCTCCATATAAAGTCTTACTTCCATTTTGACTTTGGAGTCGAAGGGGAGAACTTTCTCAACACGGGTGTTCCTCCTCTGGAAAAGCTGGAAACGTTCTGGTCATTGTGTCAATTAGACCTGCGTTCTCAGCAGGGTCACAGTAAAGCCTACTGTGACTCTTTCACTCAGTTCTGAAAGAATTTGTTTCCTGGAGTTTTATTTTGAAAGCTCAGTCAGGACGTGGGCCTGTTTCTGCCAGTGAAGGTGTACTCCCCGCTTGTCTGAATCAGCCATACACGCACAGAAGTCGACTGGACGTGAGCTGGACCACATAGTCCGTTAGTGTCCACAAACTTCTCAGCCCTTATCTCCAAGGGACGTGTCGTCACCAGGTAAAAGAGGCTTTGATTGTATGCTGAACGTGCCGAAGTACAGCTGGACCTGTTTGGGAAAGGTGCCACCCTGTTTGTTTCAAAATAATTAACTTCAGTTAACTTATCTTTCATTCTTCCTCCTCCTATTTCTTCTTTTTCCCTAAGCCAGTAAACTTCAAGTAAATGTGCCAACAGTAAGTTAGATCCTAACTGTCTGTTTTTAATTTGAATTCTTGTCAAAGTAGTTAAGTAAATCAGAGCTAATATCGATACAAATGTTTAATGTACTTTTATGATTATTTCAATAAAAGGTCTATCGTTTGGTGGATCAACATAAATTGAAGTCTCTCGTGAAATTACATTTTGTCTAGTCACAATCAAAGCAATTTAATACCGGAAAAAGGGTGAACTCGCGAATATTGATGATGGATGTATGTAGATAAAATCTGCTCAAACCTTTCATCTAAAATATAGGTAAGTCAGTAAACTGACCAATAAGTCCTATATTACTACACAAACAACATACAACTTTAATCAATAAAAAAAAACAAGAAATAATTCACCAAAAAATATCAAACTACAAAGCAACATACACAACAGTATTTCATTTATATCTTTGCAATAGTCCACTTTTTATCATTTTCTTGAATGTAATCATTGTTGCTGCATTTTATACTTTAAGTCTCCAAGACATTCCATAAGCCAATTTCTTGAATTGAGGTTGACCGACCCTTTAAACTGGTTCTATATTGTGGTTTAATAAATACTTCTATTCCCTTAAGGTACTTATCAGCTTTGCCGTTTAACAAAATGCATTTGGATATTTACAGGCAGTTGATTTTTATGAGCTCTATATATAACTAATAAAATATAATCCACCAAGTCCTGGAACTTCAACAATTTCAATTGATCAAATAAGGTGTTAGAAGGGTGACAATGTTTTCCTGTGATTATTCCAACAGCTCTTTTTTGTAGCAAAAAAATAGGCTCTGTAAACGCTTACAAGCTTCCCCAAACAACAATGCAATAAATCAAATGTGGAGCAATAATTGTATTATACAACAAATACAGGGCTCTGTCATTCGACAAGTCCCTGACTCTGTATAATACAGCAATGGATTTAGCCATCTTTGTCCTAACAGAATTTATGTGATTCTTCCACGTCAATTTATCATCAATAACAATGCCCAAAAACTTCACTTCATTAACACGACAGATTTCCGCACTATAAATTGTAAATGGAACGTTTACAATTTTCTTTTTTTTACTGAATATCATATACTGGGTTTTATCTAAATTCAACGATAATTTATTTAGTTTAAACCAATTTTGAATTTTAACAAATTCTGTCATCTGCTGATTAAGATTCTCAGTCGTCCAGGACATGATAAAATCAAAAAATTATGTCATCATCAACTCAAACAACTGTTCAATATCTTTACCAAAACAAAAAAAATGTGGTATCATCAGCAAATAATATACACCTAAGGAGTCCTGACACTTTTACCAAGTCATTTACATATAGAATAAAACGCTTTGGGCCAAGTACAGAACCCTGAGGGACTCCACAGGTAATATTACAAAGGTCGGATCTTAAATCATTTATCTGCACAAATTGTTTTCCATTTTTCAAATAACTGGATACCCACTGCAATGCTAATCCTCTATACCGTATTTACTCAATTTGTCAATTAGAATATCATGATCAATAGTATCGAAAGCTTTCTTTAAATCAACAAAAACACTTAAACAATTTTGCTTTTGGTCAATAGCAGTAGTTATGCGTTCCATAAATTCCATGATAGCCATTGACGTAGAGTTTTGTTTTCTGAATCCATATTGACCATCACTCAAAATATTTTGTTTATCAATGAATTCATCTAATCTTAACAAATAGTTTTTCTAAAATCTTTTTTTAATTGTACAATGTGTTTATTTAAGAAGAACCCATACAAATGTAAAAAATAAATCTGAGCACATACAGTATGCGTCCATTAGTAACATACCAACCTGTTTTTTAACATATTTAAGTTTGTTCATGAACAAATTAACTTACTAAAGTTTTTAACACAATGGTACCAACGTCATTAACATATCTAAATCCTAGTCTGCTGTATTTATGCCAACATATTAAGTTATTAGCATTTAGCTAATTTTAGTATTGCATCCAGTATCAACTAAATGAACTGACATGGCGAAAAAGAAAAAAAAAGTGCCAAGGTTGTTTTTGTGTATTTGCATTTGGCAGTCTGACCCAGTTTCACCTCCATTTTTGAAAATCAGAAACCTGGGGTTCCAGTCGGGCTGGGCTGATGCTGCAGATTTGATATTAGCAGACTGCTGGCCATTAATTGGTTCACTGGCCCAGGGTATCATGTCACATATGAATCATAATTCCAGCGACTGCTCCTTACAACCAGTGTCTTCAGCTGCTTCTGGCTGGTTGTGAGACAGAGAGCTGCCATTTTTGTTTAGGGAAGAAAAAAAGAAAGACAAAAGAAGCACCAATGCCCTGAAAACCCTGAAAGCCTTCTCTTCCAAGTCCGAGGCCATGGTCTTGAGCCGGAAAAGGGTAGCATGCCCTATCCGGGTCGGGGAGGAGGTCCTGCCCCAAGTGGAGGAGTTTAAGTATCTCGGGATCTTGTTCACGAATGAGGGAAAACTGTTCTACCCTGAGGCTGTTAGACTCATGAATAAATAAAAATAAAATAAAAAATAAACACTGCAAAATATCACATTGTGCTGATGCTGATCTGTTTTCTTGTTGCTGTGTTCATCTGTGTTCATCTGTGACCATCTGCTCATACAAACTCATGTTCGTGCTGCTGTTTATTCCCACTATATTAAGCTTAGTGTATTACTAGTTGATGTTTTTCTTAGTTAATTCTAGATGTTATTACTGTTTTTCTCTTGCATTTGTTGTTGGATGTAACTGGGACCCCGTGTACATAATCTCGTTTTCATCACATGTACCACATGCGGTGCAAATGACAATAAAGACTCTCTGACTCTGACTCTGACTCTCTGAAAAGACGATGAGCTAAAGTTATTGCTGAGATTTGCATAGTCTTGCCATGACAATCCCCCTAAAATTGAGGCAGCACTCTGCTGAAAAAAACAAAACAAAAAAAAAAACAGAACCACTCAGGCCAAACTAGGCTTTACAGTGCATAAGGGAGAGCCCAGCTACCATCCATCAATCCATCCATCCATCCATCCATTTTCTTCCACTTATCCGGGTCGGGTCACGGGGGTAGCAGCCTAAGTAAGGAGGCCCAGACTTCCCTCTCCCCAGCCACTTGGAGCAGCTCCTCCGGGGGAATCCCAAGGCGTTCCCAGGCCAGCCGAGAAACATAGTCCCTCCAGCGTGTCCTGGGTCTTCCTCTGGGTCTCCTCCCAGTGGGACGTGCCCGGAACACCTCACCAGGGAGGCGTCCAGGAGGCATCCTAACCAGATGCCCGAGCCACCTCAACTGGCTCCTCTCGATGTGGAGAAGCAGCGGCTCTACTCCGAGTCCCTCCCGGATGACCGAGCTTCTCACCCTATCTCTAAGGGAGAGTCCAGACACCCTGCGGAGAAAACTCATTTCAGCCGCTTGTATCCGAGATCTCGTTCTTTCGGTCACAAC
The DNA here is from genome assembly GCA_038048925.1 of Garcialebias charrua. Lineage (NCBI taxonomy): Eukaryota > Metazoa > Chordata > Actinopteri > Cyprinodontiformes > Rivulidae > Garcialebias > Garcialebias charrua. The sequence goes on from JBBPBX010001459.1 coordinate 48,011, forward strand.
CCAAAGCTCATGACCATAGATGAGGGTGGGAACGTAGATCGATCGGTAAATTGAGAGCTTTGCCTTTTGACTCAGCTCTCTCTTCACCACGACAGACCGGTACAGCGCCCGCTTCACTGCGGATGCTGCACCTATCCGCCTATCGATCTCACGCTCCAGTTTTCCCTCATTCGTGAACAAGACCCCAAGATACTTAAACTCCTCCACTTGGAGCAGGACCTCCTCCCGACCCAGAGAGGGCACTCTACCCTCTTCCGGCTCAAGACCATGGCCTCGGACTTGGAGGAACTGATCCTCATCCCGGCCACGTCACACTCGGCTGCAAACCGCTCCAATGAAAGCTGTAGATCACGACCTGATGAAGCCAATAGGACCACATCATCTGCAAAAAACAGAGAAGCAATCCTAAGGCCACCAAAATGGATCCACTCAACACCTTGGCTGTGCCTAGAAATTCTGTCCACAAAAGTTATGAACAGAATTGGTGACAAAGGGTAACCTTGGCAGAGTCCAACTCTCACCGGAAACGAGCCCGACTTACTGCCGGCAATGCGAACCAAGCTCTGACACCGGTCGTACAGGGACCTAACAGCCCGTATCAAAGGGCCTGGTACCCCATACTTCCAGAGTACCCCCCACAGGGCCCCCAGAGGGACGCGGTCAAATTCCTTCTCCAAGTCCATAAAGCACATGTAAACTGGTTGAGTAAACTCCCATGTACCCTCTAGGACCCTGCTAAGGGTGTAAAGCTGATCCAGTGTTCCATGACCAGGATGAAACCCCACACTGCTCCTCCTGAATCCAAGGTTCGACTTTCCGACAGACCTTCCTCTCCAGAACCCCTGAATAGACCTTACCAGGGAGGCTTAAGAGTGTGATCCCCCTATAGTTGGAACACACACTATGGTCCCCTTTTTTGAATAGGGGAACCACCACCCCAGTCTACCAATCCAGGGGAACTGCCCCTGATGTCCACGCAATATTGCAGAGTTGCATAAGCCAACACAACCCCACAACATCCAGAGCCCTAAGGAACTCTGGGCGAATCTCATCCACCCCTGGAGCCCTGCCACCGTGGAGCTTTTTAAACCACCTTGGTGACCTCAGCACCAGAGATTGGAGAGCCCGACCCAAAGTCCCTAGGCTTCGCTTCCTCAGTGGAAGACGTGCCAGTGAGATTGAGGAGGTCTTAGAAGTACTCTGCCCACCGATTCACAACATCCCGAGTTGTAAGTCAGCAGCACGCCACCCCCACTATAAATATTGTTGGTGGCGTACCGCTGACTTCAACTCGGGATGTTCACTGAGGGTGTTCACTGAGGGTACATTGGAGTTCACTGAGGTGAACCCCAATGTACAGGCACCAAGATAGAGGGCAACGAGTATGCCCACTCTTGCTCTACGCCTTTCACCAGGGGCAACTCCAAAATGGAAGAGTGTCAAATCCCTCTAAAGGAAACTGGTTCCAGAGCCAGAGCCATGCGTTGAGGTGAGTCCAACTATTTCTAGCCGGAACCTCTCAACCTCACACACCAACTCAGGCTCCTTCCCCACCAGAGAGGTGACGTTCCACGTCCCAATAGCTAGCTTCTGTAGCGAGGATCAGACCGCCAAGGTCCCCGACCTCGGCCACCACCCATCCCACATTGCACCGACCCCTTTTGGCCCCTCCCACAGGTGGTGAGCCCATGGGAAGGGGGACCCACGTCTCTTCTTCGGGCTGTACCCGGCCGGGCTCCATGGGTAAAAGCCCGGCCATCAAGACGCTCGCCAGCGTGTCCCATCTCCGGGCCTGGCTCCAGAGTGGGGCCCTTGTGACCCACGTCCGGGCAAGGGAACATTTACTCATTTGTTTCACTCATCATAAGAGGTCTTTGGGTTTCACTTTGTCTGGTCCCTCACCTAGGACCTGTCTGCCTTGGGTGACCCTACTAGGGGGCATGACAGCATAGCTCCTAGGATCATTGGGACACTCAAACCCCTCCACCACGATAAGGTGGCTGCCCAGGGATATATGTAAGGTAACCCAGCTACCCTACATAGAAAACTTTGACTGCCTGTATCAATCTTGATCTTTCAGCAACCACCTAAAGTTTGATGTAGGTAGGGGTAGGAATGAAGAACCACCAATAAAAAAAAGTCACTTTGCAACTCACAAGTGGGGTAAAAATGGGGCACGAGATCAACTGATGGATTGGTGCAACTTCTGCAGTATTACATACTATGTGCCTGTTCGTTGTAGTGAAGAATTAAAGCTTATCAGTTGAGAAATTGTTGCAAGTTTTTTTCTTGATACAAAAACAGGAGCGGTACTTCCATTAACCTAAAACCTAATAGGCCTCAATGACTATCTAATTTTTGCCGATTGTGAAGGCTTAACTTTCACAGTTTGGATGCATTGCTAACCCCAGCAGCATATTCATTTAGACACTGTCCTCAGTGCAATAACGAAGCTGAATCAGATTTTAGGTATCTGCATTTTATACAATTTGGTCTCAAGTGTGAAAGCAAAAGTTAAAATTTTTATAGTGAGGTTCTATTTCATCCCTCCTGACCGCCAGAGGGCGGTGCTGAAGCACTGAATATTCCCTTCGCGCATGCACTGTTTGAGTAATTATATCAACGACGTCACACAGGTGTGACCGGATAAGCAATCAAGAGGCTATTTAGCTTATTGTTATCCGTTAATTCAGTCCTTTTTTTCTTCTCGCACGCGTTCGATCCAAGTCTACAGGCCTTTGGATTTTCTTTTCTCGCCGTCACTGGAGGCCCGACTGCCTGTTGGCCAGAGCAGTGTGTTCACTCTCCGTGGGCCACGACTGTTTAACCTTTACAGAGGTATTTCATTGGGCTACAGTGGCTTCGCCCCTCTCCCAAACCACAGTGTTTCTAATGTGGTTCAACACTTGTGAGTAACTTTTGCTTGTTTCGCGGCTCCGTCCGCCCTCAGAGGAGGCTACCGTGTGGTTCACCGAGTAGTCTTTACTTTGCCTTGACTGCGGTTTGTTGCTATTTGTGTAGCTCCGTCCACTTTAAGAGGCAATTTCCACGTGAGATCGACACGTGGGCAAGTATTTCTTCTACCAAAGTTTATTGTGTAGCCAGCTATGTTTCTGACCTTGTTTAGTTTAGAAGGCGAGCATTCGCGCACCTTCCAAAAACTATTCATAAACGCTTCTACCGAAGTTTATTGTGTAGCCAGCTGTGTTTCTGGCCTTGTTTACTTTAAGAAGGCGAGCGTTCGCGCACATTCCATAAACTATTTATAAATGCTTCAACCGAAGTTTATTGTGTTGCCAGTTGTGTTTCTGGCCTGGTTTACTTTAGAAGGCGAGCATTCACGCACCTTCCATAAACTATTCATAAACGCTTCTACCGAAGTTTATTATGTAGTCAGCTATGTTCTGGTCTTGTTTACTTTGGGAAGGCGAGCGTTCGCATACCTTCCATAAACTGTTCATGAATGTGCCAACCTCATAGACTGTTGGGCTGAGCTAACGGTACCAGTCTGAGTTTTGGCCTGGTTTTTTTGATTGGTGAAGGTTAGCGTTTATCGCACTCTCTCCCAATTCACTTTCACCAACCTCATACACAGTTGGATTGAGCTAGCGGTGCTAGTCTGAGTTTTGGCCATGTTTTTTAAACTGGTGATGGCTAGCGTTCCTCACACCCTCTCCCAATTCACTTTTGGCCTACCTCATGAGCGGTTTGGCTGAACTAGTGGTGCTAGTCTGAGTTTTAGCCTTGTTTTTTAATTGGTGAAGGCTAGTGTTTCTTGCATCCTCTCCCAATTCACTTTTGCCAACCTCATAAGCGGTTGGGCTGAACTAGCGTTGTTAGTCCCGAGTCTTGGCCTTGTTTTTTAATTGGTGAAGGCTAGCGTTTCTTGCACACTCTCCCAATTCACTTTCGCCAACCACATAAGCGGTTGGGCTGAACTGACAGTGCTAGTCCCTTGAGTTTTGGCCTTGTATTTTATTGGTGACGGCTAGCGTTCACGTACCCTCTCCCGATTCATTTATATTGGTGAATGCTAGCGTTGGCGTACCTGCTCTCAATTCACTTATCACCAACCTTGTAAATGGTTCCGAGTTGGTGGTGCTAGTAAATGGTTCTGAGCTGGTGGTGCTAGTCTACTTAAGTTTCTTGGCCTTGTTTTCTGTTGGTAAAGGCTAGCGTTAGCGTACCCGCTCCCAACTCACTTTTTGCTAACCTTAAACGATTGGGCTGAGCTAGCGGTACTAGGCTCTCTGAAACTTTGCCTCATCTTTTATTGGTGACGCTAGCGTTCACGCTCCCTCTCCCAATTCATTTCTATTGGTGAAGGTTAGCGTCCACGCACCCGTTACCAATTCATTTCATTTGGTGAAGGCTAGCGTTCACGCACCCTCTTCAAATTATTTTTTCACCAGACTTGTTCTCTATTGGTGAAGGCTAGCGTTTGCGTACCTTCTCCCAATTAATTTTTCCCTAAACTTGTTCTCTATTGGTGAAGGCTAGTGTTTGTGCAGCCTCTCCCAATTCATTTCTATTGGTGAAGGCTAGCATCCACGCACCCTCTCCCAATTCACTTCTGTTGGTGAAGGCTAGCATTAGCGCACCCTCTCCCAAATTCACTTCTGTTGGTGAAGGCTAGCGTCCGCGCACCCTCTCCCAATTTCTCTTCTATTGGTGAAGGCTAGCGTCCGCGCACCCTCTCCCAATTCACTTCTGTTGGTGAAGGCTAGCGTCCGCGCACCCTCTCCCAATTCACTTCTGTTGGTGAAGGCTAGCGTTCATGTACCCTCTCCCAATTCATTTTTTGCCAAACTTGTTTTGCCAAACTTGTTCTCTATTGGTGAAGGTTAGCGTTCACATACCCTCTCAATTAATTTTTCACCAAACTTGTTCTCTATTGGTTAAGGCTAGCGTTCGCTCACCCTCTCCCAAATTTGGCTTGCTCATCTTACGTCTTGCGTGTAACTGGTGGTGCCATCTCCTTTGCGGAGCTACAGTTTTTCTCTTGAAAAAACTGCCTACAGTAGGGAGCATGGAGGGTTCTCACTGCTGCATAGATTGTGAGTCCGTGTTCCAGGCGTATGATAGTCATGACCTATGTCCTACCTGCCTGGGACATGACAATCTGCTGGAGGCCCTGTCGGAAAACCCCTACATGAACTGCAGCTTCATGCCTCATTCTGTAAGAGTGGCTCGGCTGGCCCAGTTTTGCCCCGAGCTCAGCAGTGACCTCCCGCCCTCTGGACAGGAAGCTCCACCCAGGCGCTTGAAGCGCTAGACTGAGGCTGCAGTCTGTGGCCCCTCTTGGGAAAAGGTGAGCCAAGTCTGATCAGGGTCTTTCCACAGGAGTGGAGCAATTGTCCGCAGAATTAGCGGATATTAAGTATTTTTTCCCCAGGCACACCAACTGGGCGTTGAACCAATGAAAGCAACTGGACTTCTCTCCCCACCCATGCCTGAGCTGGCTGCGGAGGCAGATGTGTTATCCTTGGCTCCATCTACCTCTCATTTTGTAAGGGACGAGCTGGAACAGTCAGTGACTGGTTCCTTTTCTTTGTCTCGGAGTGCAGTTAGTGGATCAGGTGACGGCTCCATGCAGGACGTCATACGTCTTTGACTGAGCCATGTCGTAGATCCTTCCGTGATCCACCGGTGGTGCCGGGAGAATGGTTTGGTCCGGCTGCCTTTGAAGCGCTCGAACGGACCGTCCAAGCATGACAGATAAGGCGGCAGCTTTCGACCCTTAGCAGGGCGACACCCCCTCCACCTCCGAGGCGCCCGTCGGCTGTCTCCAGATTTCGGCTGCCTCAGGGTCCTTGCCCTCGTGTAGATCAGCTGAGACCCAACAGGATATTTTGTGAGCCCAAGCACTAGACCAGGAGCTTCCATCCTCTTGGCCAAGGGTGCAATCGAGGCAGTGAACCCTCAGCAACAACCCAGAGGCTGTTCCTCAACTTATTTCCTTTTATCAGTCACTCTTTGGCCTACTGTTTCTTCTCACTTGCAGAGGTGGCTTAACAACTTTTGCCTGGATGCCAGGTTACACAGGCATCGCAAATTCGTAGTGACATGGCCATGTCTTCATGTCCTGACTCCATGGAAGGACATAGATTATGGCCATGTCTTCATGCCCCGACTCCATGGAAGGACAGATTATTTGTCCAGGGGTGTCTATATAAGGGTGGTAGTGTATCACAGGGAAGTGGTCATGACAGATGCCAGCTCCATAGGATGGGACGTCGTGTGGCAACACAAAGTGGTTCGGGACCGCTGGGGCCGAGGGGACGGCTCCAAGCATATATATGTACTGGAGCTGCGTGCAATGCATTTGGCACTCAAGAACTTCCCGCCCCACCTAGAAGGGAAGCATGTCCTCGTTCTGTCAGACAACACCTCTGTTGTTCACATCAACCCCTAAGGGGGTATCGGGTCAGTACAGCTTCTCTGTGCGTCCAGGGTGCTCTTGGAATGGGTCTCCACTCGTCTGTCCACCCTGCGGGTGTCATACTTACCAGGGTGACACAATCAGGTTGCGGATTTTCTCTCCCGCCATGGGTCTGCTCTGAGAGAGTGGTCCCTCCACAGCTACATAGTGTGGATGATCTGGGACCATTTTGGTCAAGCGGAGGTGGACCTGTTTGCGACAGAAGAGTCAACCCAGTGTCTCCTATGGTACTCCCATACGGGGGCGTCTGGTGCGCTGGGCCAGGACGCACTGGCTCCTCCTTGGTCAAGGGTCCTTCTACATGCCTTTCCACCCCTTTCTCTGATTTGGCCAACCTTTCAGAGTCCTAGAGGAGGGCCACAGAATGCTATTTGTGACCCCATATTGGCTAGCACGACCATGGTTACAACAACTACGGAGTTATGTCAGGACGTCCCATGGCATCTTCCGACCAGGAGGAACTTGCTGTCTGGCACCCTAATCCTCAACATCTTCAGCTGTTGGTGTAGCCGCAGCAAGGCCAGGACAACAGCTGACTGGAGTATTGAACCCTGTCGGACGCACCATCTTGGGTGCCAGGGTACCTTCTACTCATCAGCAGTATGGAAACAGGTGGCGTCTGTTTTTTTCCAATGGTGTTCTAACACAATAGGGATCCATTCTCTTGTGCAATACCCACCATTCTGGAGTTTCTCATGTCTCTCCTTGATAAGAGTCGCTCTCCTTCGACGTTTATGGTCTATGTAGCAACGATATCGGTTAATCACGCCGGCATCTATGACTATATAGTGGTAGGTCATAATCTAGTCTCTCTCTTTCTACGCGGTGCCCGTAGGTTGCACCTGCCAAAAGTTACTCGAGCGCCAAGTTGGGAACTGCCCTTGGTTCTCGAAGCTCTGTGCTACCCTCCGTTCGAGTCCTTGACGCAAGTAGACCTGAAGTGGCTTTCATGCAAGACAGCTTTTCTGTTGGCTATGGCCTCAGCAAAGAGGGTTGGTGAGTTGCACGCTTTCTCAGTCAACCCCTCATGTCTCAGGTGGAGCCCTGAGGGCTCTGGTGTTACCTTGTAGCCATGTTGCTTTTGTATCAAAGGTCTTATCCCACTCTCACAGTAACCAACCGTTAAGGCTGGCACGTTTTCAACCTATGCCTGGCGAGGGGTCTGGATTGCTATGCCCAGTGAGGGCACTGGAGAAATATGTTGCAGCTACTGCCGCTATACGGTACTCAGACCAGCTGTTTGTGTGTTACGGGGGGTCTTAGACCGGGCTATCCTCTTCCGAGCAACGCCTTTTCCCACTGGATTGTGGATGTAATCTGCCACGCCTACACAGCAGTACACCATTCCCTGCCAGTCGGCGTGAAAGAACACTTTACCAGGTGCGTTTCCGCTTCCTGAGCTGCCCTGAAAGGGGTCTCACTGAAAGCACTATGTGTTGTTGCATCATGGGCTTCCCCGAGCACATTCGCCAGCTTCTACATAGCTAACGTGGCTACCACTCATCCCCTGGGCGAGGTTCTTCTACAAGGGTCCTCTGGGCTTCCTCAGTGAAGTAGGTGCTTAGGATTCCTTGTAACATTAGTGATACTAGTCATTAAGTGCTTCAGCACCACCCTCTGGCGGTCAGGAGCGATGAAATGGAACAAAAAATACTAATGTAACTACGGTTCTATGAATCCCGGATGACCGCCAGAGCTTCTTTGTCACTCAGAATCCTTGCCTTATGCGAGAATTTTCTGTAGGACTGAATTAACGGATAATGATAGCCTAAATAGCCTCTTGATTGCTTATCCGGTCAAACCTGTGTGACGTTGATATAATTACTCGAACAGCGCATGCGCGAAGGGAATATTTAGTTCTTCAGCACCGCCCTCTGGTGGTCATCCGGGATTCATAGAACCGTAGTTACATTTGTAACTTTCGTTTCATAGAACAAGTGTTGTAGATGTTTGATTAACCTCAATTTGGAGAGCTTTAGTTTTGATCCACATTACAAGTCAATGACTAGTCAGAGTGGGACCAAGATGCAAGTGGATTTATGTTTTCTTAAAACAACCCCAGCTGCAATGTCAATACACATCCATGACAAAACTGATAAGTTTTAGAATTTAGGTGCAAAGCAGCAGCCATCTATCTGTAGCTTTTCCAGAGCAGACTCCTCCACATCTAGCAGAGAAGTTTTCCTGAAATGATAATAAAGATGCTAAAAAATACATGCAGGTGTAAAGCTTGATAAAATAACATTCACATGAAATCTGAGATTTGGTTTGTTTTATGATAGCAATCCTCTTTGGGTCCAATTCATCCAAGATACACCTTACATCGTCAATTTGGTTTAATAAAATGTCTCCAAACCAAGTTTTTTCAAAACACCTCAGCTGAGTAACTATTTGACTTTTCTACAAAACTCTTCTTTCAAAACATCAACTCTTTTTTAAACCATGAATATGTGCATACCGTTCTTTGCTTCACTGCAATTTCATACCATTTCATCCATTTTTAATGTTAGTGAAAGTTAATTACTTGCGGAATACCTTGCGGAAAGCTTTCCTGGTGTCTCTGTAAGCTCTGCTCAGGCCCACCACTATGTTCATAGCAAAGCGCCACACCATGTAGTTTTGCAACTCCCTGAGTGAAGGGACAAAATAAATAAATTTCTGTTCACATATATATGTACGATCCAAGAGCAATGGTTCACCACACTACAACAAAGATGCACACAATCCCCGCAAAGAAAAATTAAATCCCACCTTTTTGTGTATTTGTCCAAGATTTGGTTAAGTCTTCTATAATAGTTGGGGGAGTAGTTTATGACTTTCTCTGTGCTGGTAATGTTGACGTTGACTGTGTTCATTATCTTGGTTGTGAAGTAAATCCAGTCGAACACCTACAGGTTGAGTTTGGGGAGGAGGAGGGGGTGAGCAATTGGAAAGCAGCACAATTTGACAAGCCAAAATTAAAATGCACATTTTACCTTTGATTCCACTTCAAGGGTGAAGTTGTCGTTTAATTCTCCCAGTTCCATCTTGTTGTAGAGTAAAATGGGGTTGTTTCGATCCTCTGGTGTATCAGTGGCCTGAAGCAGAGCAAAACATTAAAAATTAAAGAAAACCAAAATGACCATATTGTTTCCAGACACGCATAAACCTTCAGTGAAACTAACATTTAGCAGCACAGGAGGCCTCAAGTCTAAATGTCAGCTTGATGGCTCTAGCTGCCATGTAAGTAAGAGCAGCCAAGTGGAAGGGAACAGGCATATCAGTCACATGAGCAGCTTAGAAATAAACAATAATAATAAAGAGACAGAAACTTGATTGTGTTGTGGAAAAAGTTGAAATAGCAGCTTTGTTTCATTAACCATTTTAACAGCAATGACCATGACAGTACCATTTGTAGGTTAGACCCAATTTGACACTTTGTTTTAGATGTTTAAAGTTAAAGTCATGCGAAATAGTTTGACTGCTCTGTAAAAACCATTTATATACTGTAAATGAATTGCACATCTTCCAAAACATATTTTTCAAAGACACTATTATTTCCAGACAGTTCTAGGTCAATAGGTCGGAACCTGAATGGGCATGCATTTGGTTTCTTACAGCACCTTGCAAGACAAATTTCATGTGTGCGGCTACATGCACATATGTACACAGATGCATACAGCCAAGAATTGTGGGGTGGGAAAAAAAATCTTAAATTTCTCCCCTCTTACAAAACAGATTTTATTCAGAGTGAAGATGGTATAAAAATGAAGTTTACAGAAAAATTAAGCAAATAAATGGATTTTAAAATTGGTGCGTATCAACTTTCAGGAGAGGAGTCTTGTATACGGGGGATTAATGAGTTGTACATTAACTACCGGTAAATCAAGTGCTGGGTTAATATCTAAAAAAGTACCAGAAGCAGAAAATTTAAAGGCTGCATTGTGAAAAGCTGTCTCTCCCAATTTCCCAAAGGAAAATAAGTGAGGAGCCACAGAGGGTTGAAAAGATGATTTAAGCCTGCAGCTTTATGGCTTAGGAGCAACATAAAAATATTAGTCAACAGTTGAGCTGTAGCCAGTTCAACTTCTAAAAGTTACCATCTGAAGGTTATGTGCATGATGAGTACTTGACCCATCTATAGTTTAGAAGCAGCAAGTTGTAGATATGTAAGCGAAACGTCTTCTGTTACAAATAAAATCCAGTTGATCTTGAATTGAACGCCTTTTTGATAATTTGTGTAGATTTTTTTTTTTTTTTTACCGACAGCACCTGTGAAAACAAGGCAATAATATTAAGCCATGAAAAGGGCAGAAAAGCACAGCAGGAAATTTGAAACGAACATAGATTTGAGTGCATCAAAAGAAATAGCTTTTACACGTGTACAGTATTATGTTTTCTGCCGTATGGCACAAATTCTTAAGAGAGAGAGAGAGAGAGAGAGAGATAAGAGAGATGACCCTTTTAAGAAAAATGTCAAGGTTTTTATTTCACCCTTGTTCTGATAAGTATAAATGTATGCTTACATTGGCAATGTCCCTCTCCAAGTCCATAATTCGCATCGCTTCCTCTCTTATTAGAGTTTCGTTTACTTCTAGTCCTCGATCAGAGCGAATCAGCTTAGCCAGGTCAATCATGAACTGCTCATAAGTTCGACATGCCTGTTTCAAAGAAGAAGAAAAAAATGCTAATGGTTTTCATAAAAGCAAGGATGCAACTCCTAACATTTATGCATGGAAACAATTTGAACGAGTCAGCCAGTCTTAAATCCTAGCTGCAGCAAGTACTGCTTTCTGCATATTAAATAGTTTTTAAGGAGCTCCAGTCACCATCTGGACAACACTGGGACAGAACCAAATTTTGTTAACTTTGATTTTCCTTACAAGTTTCTGCGACGTTCGTTTTGTTTTTGGTGTGTAATTGATCCAACGAGAGCATGTGTGCACTTTATTGCAATGCTGTTTCAAAGAATTTCTCATTTGTTCTCAGTTTTAAAGAAACTGAACAAAACGTCATGGCCCTGATTCAAATGAATGGTACTTTTATCAATATGAGTTTACTAGAAACTGAGGCAAACCTCTGCATAGGGACCATCGCAGGTGTAGTAATCTCTGGACGAGAGGCCAAGGCTCGTATGCTGGTCAAACTAGTCAATTAGAAAAGTAAAAGTGATGGAGAATTACAAAAAGTAACATGAACATTTACGTAGGCGTAATATATCGTATATAAAAAGGGCTTTCTGGCAGCATATTCTATACACACATGAATGATGTATGAATTGGAGTCCCTGTCGTCAGTGCCAACAAAAAAGTTCACCAAGAGTTGAGTTCCATATTTCTCATTTAACCTGGCAATAACATCTTCTAATCTCCAAGTTTTCCCTGAGGAAATAAGGAGCAGGAAGAAGGTGAAAAATGTAATGAATGACATTGTGGGATAGTGGAAAGGTATGAAAGTATATAAAAAATAAAAAGTCAAACCATAATCTGCCTCCCAGTTGTCCACAGCGATGGGCCACTCAAACACATCAGGCAGCATGTCTAGCAAAGGACCTCCTCCTCTCTGCTCTATTAAAGCTTTAGTAAACAATTACAAAATGCAAACAGTAAGGATTTGCTGATAAATTTACACCAGTTATATTTGGATACTCACATACAATTTAGAAAGGTGCCATTTATAGCTCCCCTTATAGATGGCTAATAGTTCTTAGATGCATTATTAAGTCCTCTATAAACAGTTCATATATCAATAAAGACTGCCTATTATGCATTATTTAAGGTCGACAGGCAAAACCGACCAGTTTCTTGCCAAATGAGCCAAATCTGCCACCTACTGTATAGATTTCATCTAGAGTTGTTATATTAAACATTTCAGACTAAGTTACTACCTTGTAAGCACAATAAGCATTTGTAAACCTATTTTTGAGTAGTAACTAGTCTGATATGTTTAATATAGTAACGTTAGATGAAATATATAGGTCAACAGATTTGGCTCAATATTTGGCAAGAAACTGGTCAGTTTTGTCTCCTTCACTCTTAATTGATGCATAATAAATTTTAATGATTTACAAAATGTTTGTAGAGGAATTAATGAAACCATTTATTAGCCATCCATAAGTAGCCTGGCCCTCGCCTTCCTGCACAGCTCCGCTCAATTCTCATTTCCCTTCACTGCACAGTCTGGGACTTGTCCCATAGACAAGGATATCTCCGGTAGGTTTTGACCGGACCAATCAGAGAACAGAAGGCGGAGTTTTGAACGACGTCGACTGACGTCGTCATTCAAAATGGCTGCCGCCACGAAGGAATTTTCATCAAAACAAGGTAAAAAACTATTATTTCTCTGCTGATAAAAAATATATTTTATAGCTGACGTTATATCAGAAGTGTTCCTGAGCTTAACAGTTCTTAAATCAATTCACGAAATGGTCAAAATCTGCTGGATTTAAATAGTTTCGGTTTGATATTTTCCAAACAGCCTCGGGTGCGCTACGAAAATAAATGATAAAAAATCGAATTTTATCCCAAATGTTTCATCTAGGCCAACAGTCAGTAAATTAAAGACATATAATTACACACTGGTGGCAGAAAAAATATCCACCGAGTGGTTTCTGAGCAATTTATCTGATAGCCTGGACCTCGCCAGGCCAAACTAACAAAACTCCACCTTCTGTTCTCTGATTGGTCCATTCAAAAATCTAACGGAGAAATCATTTGTCTATGGGAGAGATGCCAGACCCTAGTCCAAAGCGAAGTGAAGGACATGGGTCTGGTTCCAACCAGGCTAATCCATAAGGGGAGCCTTATTGTAAATAGCTACCAAAAATCCCCCCCACCCAAAAAAAATCAGTTTCCTCTGAAAGTCTTAAAGAAAGGCTGCAGACTTAAAGAATGAATTCCCATCTTATACAACTTCAGTACAACAAACTGGCACCTTCCAGGGCAGCAATGAAACATACCGATATTACAAAACTGATTAAATTTTAAAAAGTCTGCATTAACATATTCAGCCAGGGGACTCACTCTCATTGGTACAGGATTTGTAAAGGGTCTTGGCCTTGGTGAGAGCAGCAGCCTCCCCCTCCACAGTCTTCTCAAGGACACCTGTAAATAAAGTGCAAACTGAGTAAGAGTGAGGCAGAGAATATAGCGAGAGAGAGAGAAAAAAAGGACAGATAAGAGCAATAAATGCACCTGAGATGTGAAGAGTAATGAATGGAAGACTGCAAGAATGTTGAGTAGTTTATCTTTTTGAAACCACAATGATTATGTTGCTTAAATCACTGAATCATTTTAAAACGAGGCAGTATGCTTGTCCATGTGTCACTCAAAAGTGAATAAATAGTTCAAAATGGGCAACAAAGGGCAATCACCGACAACCAACAATACCCCACTCCCCCAGATAGGGGGAAAGCTAGGAGGGGAAACTTCAATTGAGTTTAGTCAGTTATAATTATTTGGAAGATGGCAGCTATGAGGCTTAAAATGCTGAATATTTTAACAAGCTGTTCTTCAGACCTTGCAGGTTGGCAGTGAAATACTAATTTTCACCTTGCTAATATGAACCGACACTAATATTCAGACAGGTATGCAGCAACAATCCAAGTCCAGTTACAGTCTTGAAAACCTACAATTCATAGTATACAAACGCTGCACAGTATAATTTTCTCAAAATCAAAAGGATTTGATAGGTCATTTTATAGATTGCCTGCACTTTTATTTTTTTATTCATTTTTGTATTTATTTATTTATTATTTTTTTATAAATGGGGTTGAAAACTGGCTCAGTTAAATATATAGCAAACCTATAGACCACCTTTATGGTCTGCTCCCAGTTATTTGAACTTGTTACGCAGGATTATGTCTCGACTTGAACACAATGCCTAAGTGTTTTCTGGTCCTTCAAATCCTCTGGGTTGAGTCTGCTTTGGGTAGACTGTTTATATCTTTGGTTCCACAACAGTGAATCAAACTACAGATAGTTATCCAAAATCCTTATACCTGTACTGTGAAAAATCTCCACCGAGTAGATGTTCTTGGAAGGAATGGAAGGAAAATATAAATAGAATCCTGCACAAAAATGCATTCAATTTAGGTTGAAAAGTTACTGCACCAGGATTTCTTACAGCAGCCAACCTGTTTTAACTAAAAGCAGGTGCCAAAGAGAACAGAAAGTGAGCCACCACACCTGATACTTGTTCATACACTTGAGTAGCAAATGTCTAGAGTGCAACATGAGCTTCACAAAATGACGAGACCTGTTGAAGTGAGGTACTTTGTGCAGATGACCTATTCCCAGTTTAGAGAAAGTTTGTCTTGCCAGATTGGGTTAGACTCCTCTTGGACTAGCTGTCAAAATGGATTGTTGACATTTCAGTCTTGGGGAGGGGGGGGGCAAGATGGGGTAGAGGCAGGGCAGCCGACTCGGGACTCGAAAGTCTCAGGCTCAATCCCTAGTCATTGCACATCTCGTGGTGTGTGAGCAGGACACCCTATCCCCAAATGTTCCCTGGGCACCTTCAATAGGCACCTTCCAATAGTTGCCCACTTCTCCAGCTGGGGGTGGATGGGTTACAGCACTTTGGTTAGCCTTGTCGCTGTTTTAAGAGCTCTATAAATAAAATGGTATGGTAAAAGATCTACGATTTATGCAAATATTTTACACTCCTTATATTACATCAAGGTTCATGCTCAATAATCCAGGTATAAAATCCAGATGACCTGACAAACATTGTTGATCTTTATATTACCATTAGGATTTAGCATTCCATTACTGTATGTCTGCAGAAATCTTCCGAGTGCCTTTGGCTACACCGGGAGTGCTACAGTTAGCCGCTTTTCCTACTGCCATTTATGCTTTCAAATGCTCATAATATTACAACTTTAAAGTACAAATGAGGGCATTTTAATTGTTGCTGACTGTTTGCATAACCAATCAACTGAGATGAACAATTTCAAAATTGATTCAATTCACTTTAGTCCTAGTGGGACCAAGACAAGTCATTGACTTAACCTGGTATAAATTAAACTTAAACTATTGTCTCAACTATTATTGAGCATGAACTTTCTAAACATAAACTATTGTTGTTCAAATAGTTACACACAAAAAAAAGTACAGCTATTCTACATAGTCCATTTCAGGAGTGTCATACTATCCTTTACATAAATAAAGTGAGTTCTTCACCTGCTGAGACTTGGAATTTTTAAGAGTGTGCGGTCATGGGTCATTTAAGTTTAAAGACCTCTTTTTATTGCCTCAGCACCTGTTATTGGCAAACATATGTTGCTCGAGTTGCCTAAGGATAGATCATGTTTCTCAGTAGACAGATAATCAAAATGATAAGTGTTGTGGTGTAAACTTCCAGCTGAGAGGAGAAAAACAATGGGCCAAGTATACGTCTGCCACTTCGCTTTTAAAATATGGACGTTTGTGTGTGTGTGTGCGTGCACGTGTGTGTGTGTGTGTGTGTTGAGATGTTTCACCCTCCATCCGAAGGGCTTAATCAGTCTGAAGAGACACCAAAACTGATTATCCACCAACAGCACACTCCAAAGTGTGTGTGTGTGTGGGGGGGGGGGCAGTTATTTTGGTGCTAAGAGGCCATCTTAGCACTAACATAACATTTTCCCCACTTTGGAGTATGCTATTGGTTGAAAATCTGTTCTTTTTGGTAGATCGTCAGACTGATTAAGCCCTTCGGATGAAAGGAGAAACGTCTCAGCACAAAAAAGAAACCGTCCAGATGACCCGACTTAACATTGTTGGATTTTTATATCTGGAAAATTAAGCTATGAACGTTTGGTGCCATTAAAACCTAAAAATAAATTTGTCAGTTTCCAGCATACATTCACTGTTCAAGAGGTCGGGCACACACCCTGGACAGGTCGCACATCCATCACAGGGACACAGGTAAATGAGACGACCATTCACTCTCATTCTGACCTATGGACAATTTAGAGTTACCAATCAGCCTAGCATGCTCGTTTTTGGTCGGTGGGAGGAAACTGGAGTACCTGGAGAAAACTCGCATGCATGGAGAGAACATGCAAACTGCACCCAGATGGGCCTCCGGAAACCTGCTCGCTGACAGGCAGCAGCTCTACCAGTTGTGCCACCGTGCTGTCAATAATAGTTTGATTAGCAAAGTGTACCACATACACACATCTCCCCACCACCCCCCAAGATCAAAATAATTAAATAGTTGCCGTCCTTGCACTTTGTGCAAGCCCCCAATGAGTCACTTGTTTAAAGGTAGCATTCAGCTTTTAGAGTTAAATTATTTGCTTTGTTATCCATCCATCCATCCATCCTCTTCCGCTTATCCGGAGTCAGGTCATGGGGTAGCAGCCTAAGTAGGGAGGCTCAGACTTCCCTCTCCCCATCAACTTGGGCCGGCTCCTCCGGGGGAATCCCATGGCGTTCCCAGGCCAGCCGAGAAACCTAGTCCCTCCAGCGTGTCCTGGGTCTTCCTCTGAGTCTCCTCCCAGTGGGATACGCCCGGAACACCTCACCAGGGAGGCGTCCAGGAGGAATCCCAACAAGATGCCCGAGCCACCTCAACTGGCTCCTCTCGATGTGGAGAAGCAGCGGCTCTACTCAGAGTCCCTCCCGGATGACTGAGCTTCTCACCCCATCTCTAAGGGAGAGTCCAGACACCCTGCGAAGAAAACTCATTTCAGCCGCTTGTATCCGAGATCTCGTTCTTTCAGTCACAACCCAAAGCTCATGACCATAAATGAGTGGGAACGTAGATCGATCTGTAAATTGAGAACTTTGCCTTTTGACTCGACTCTCTCTTCACCACGACAGACCGGTACAGCGCCCGCTTCACTGCCAATGCTGCACCTGTCTGCCTATCGATCTCATGCTCCAGTTTCCACTCATTCGTGAACAAGACCCCGAGATACTTAAACTCCTCCACTTGGGGCAGGACCTCCTCCCCGACCTGGAGAGGGCACTCTACCCTTTTCCAGCTCAAGACCATGGCCTCGGATTTGGAGGAACTGATCCTCATCCTGGCCGCGTCACACTCAGCTGCAAACCGCTCCAGTGAAAGCTGTAGATCACGATCTGATGAAGCCAATAGGACCACATCATCTGCAAAAAACAGAGAAGCAATCCTAAGGTCACCAAAACGGATTCCCTCAACACCTTGGCTGCACCTAGAAATTCTTTTGATAAAAGTTATGAACAGAATCTGTGACAAAGGGCAACCTTGGCTGAGTCCAACTCTCACCGGAAACAAGCCTGATTTACTGCCGGCAATGTGGACCAAGCTCTGACACTGGTCGTATAGGGACCTAACAGCCCGTATCAAAGGGCCTGGTACCCCATACTTCCAGAGTACCCCCCACAGGCCCCCTGAAGGACGCGGCCGAATGCCTTCTCCAAGTCCACAAAACATGTAAACTGGTTGGGCAAACTCCCACGCACCCTCCAGGACCCTGCTGAGGGTGTAGAGCTGGTCCAGTGTTCCACGACCAAGACGAAAATCACACTGCTCCTCCTGGATCAGAGGTTAGACTATCCGACAGACCCTCCTCTCCAGAACCCCTGAATAGACCTTACTAGGGAGGCTTAAGAGTGTGATCCCCTTATAGTTGAACCACACTCTACAGTCCCCCTTTTTGAATAGAGGAACCACCACCCCAGTCTGCCAATCCAGAGTAACTGCCCCCGATGTCCACGCAATATTGCAAAGTCGCGTAAGTCAACACAACCCCACAACATCCAGAGCCCTAAGGAACTCCGAGCGAATCTCATCCACCCATGGGGCCTTGCCACTGAGGAGCTTTTAACCACCTCGGTGACCTCGGCACTAGAGATTGGAGAGCCCGACCCAAATTCCCCAGGCTCCAATTCCTCAGTGGAAGACGTGCCAGTGGGATTGAGGAGGTCTTCGAAGTATTCTGCCCACCGACTCACAACATCCCAAGTTGAAGTCAGCAACACGCCACCCCCACTATACATAGTGTTGGTGGCATACCGCTTCCCCACTGAGATGCCGGATGGTAGACCAGAATCGCCTCGAAGCCGTACGGAAGTCATTCTCCATGGCCTCTCCAAACTCCTCCCACACCCGAGTTTTTGCCTCAGTAACCACCCGAGCTGCATACCATTTGGACTGCCAGTACCCATCAGCTGCTTCCGGGGTCCCACAAGCCAAAAAGGCCCAATAGGACTCCTTCAGCCTGACAGCATCCCTCACCGCTGGTGTCCACCTCCGGGTTTGAGGGTTGCTGCCACAACAGGCACCAACAACCTTGCAGACACAGTTCTGATAAGCTGCCTCGATAATAGAGGCACGGAACATGGCCCACTCTGACTTTATGTCCCCCGCCTCCCTCGGAACGTGTTCAAAGCTCTCTTGGAGGTAGGAGTTTAAGCTTAGTCTTACAGGAGACTCTGCCAGACGTTCCCAGCAGACCCTCACAATACGTTTGGGTCTGCCAGGTCTGACCAACATCCTCCCCCACCATCGCAGCCAACTCACCACCAGGTAGTGGCCAGTTGACAGCTCCACCCTTTTCTTCGCCCGAGTATCCAAGACATGCAGCCGCAGATCAGATGAGAACAAAGTCGATCATCGAACTGCGACCTAGGCTGTCCTGGTGCCAAGAGCACATATGGACATCCTTATGCTTGAACATTGTGTTTGTTATGGACAATCCATGTCGAGTACAGAAGTCCAATAACAGAACACCACTCGGGTTCAGATCAGGGGGGGCCGTTCCTCCCAACCACATTCCTCCAAGTCTCACTGTCATTGCCCACGTGAGCGTTAAAGTCCCCCAGTAGAACAAGGGAGTCCCCAGGAGGCACACTCTCCAATACCCCCTCCAAGGACTCCAAAAAGGGTGGGTAATCTGAGCTGCCATTTGGCACATAGGCACAAACAACAGTCAGAGCCCGTCCCCCCACACGTAGGCGGAGGGAGGCTACCCTCTTGTTCACCGGGGTGAACCCCAATATACAGGCACCAAGATGGGGGGCAACAAGTATGCTTACTCCTGCTCAGCGCCTCTCACCAGGGGCAACTCCAGAGTGGAAGAGTGTCCAACCCCTCTCAAGGAAACTAGAGCCAGAGCCATGCGTTGAAAGAGTCAGACTATTTCTATCCGGAACCTCTCAACCTCACACACCAGCTCAGGTTCCTTCTCCACCAGAGAGGTGACATTCCACGTCCCAATAGCTTCTGTAGCAGAGGATCAGACCGCCAGGGTTCCCGCCCTCGGCCACCACCCATCCCACATTGCACCCAATCCATTTGGCCCCTCCCGCAGGTGGTGAGCCATTGGGAAGGGGAACCCACATCTCTTCGGGCTGTGCTCGGCCAGGCTCCATGGGTAAAAGCCCGGCCACCAGGCGCCTGCCAGCGTGCCCCACCTCCAGGCCCGGCTCCAGAGTGGGGCCCCGGTGACCCACGTCCGGGCGATGGAACATGGTTTCCATTATTTTCCTCATCATAGGAGTCTCTGGGCTGCACCTTGTCTGGTCCCTTACCTAGGACCTGTCTGCCTTGGGTGACCCTATTAGGGGCATGAAGCCCCTGACAGCATAGATCCTAGGATCATTGGGACACTCAAACCCCTCCACCACGGTAAGGTGACAGCCCAGGGATGTTAAGGTGCTTAAATGTTCATTAAGCCACCTAATTGAGTTAAAGCCAATTATTGTTACAAGTTCACTCAAAAGCTTCCGATTAAAATAAATACAATGTACATAAATTACCTTTGATGTTCACTGACTTTGTTTTAGACCAGTTTTGTTTTCTACTCGTGTTCAGACAGTTGTCTTTCCTCCTGCTTGAGAACCTTCATGTTGAGTTTTATTCTTTAGCTACGTGAATGTCTTAAGTGTGTTATGAATAATGCATGAGCCAGATCTCTAAGTCCAGCAGCCTTGTGATAAACTTCATGTACATACAAAATATATGCAAATGGCCAAACCCATGATAGCTGCAGTGTTCATAAAAGCTCAAAAGGCAACAGTTTTTGTGTACTACATGTAAAAAAAATAAAAAAACACAAAAATAAAGATACTCATTAGGAACTATTCCATTAATATAACAAATTATTGCTTTGATGTATACTGTATTGCAGAGTAAGTCTGACACTGGTGAACATTTTAGACTCCTGTATCAGTATTAATATAAATTAGGTAACTGGTATTACAGTTTCTAGTCTGTTTTGGTCTCAGGAGAGGCTAAGACCTATTTTTTCCACAAATCACCGATTAGCTCATTTAACATTTTAAGACTTACCAACCATAAGTAATCAGGTTTGCAAGCCAAGTTAGGGTATTTTGTTTGAAACTACAATGGACAGTATAATTGTAAAAAAAAAAAAAAAAAAGCTAAATTTTTCACTTTCTAAATGCATCCATTTGCTTTTATGGAAAATTTGAATACATTTTACACTTTAGAAAAATGGGTAAATGAAACTACAGGTACCTCTGGTGTCAATTATTTTTTTTCTGTTTTGTTCTGTATGTCATGTAAAACACGAGCATGCATCAGGACATTACAAAAACAGGTTTACTTGCATACACTCCAGGAGGACATGCCTGGTGTTAAAAGTTGCTTGCTTGTTGGCAGAGAGGCTCAAGTTGTTAAATATTTGCATATGGACAATAGCCAAGTTCTAAATACAACTGGTTTAATTAGAAGGAACAAAAAAGTACAGCCACGTTGTAATTAATGTCGATTAAAGCTGTTAAGGAGCACCGCTTTTAATCAGTCGCTTTTAATCAGTCGCTTTTAATCTGTGAAGTAAATTCATCTAATGATCAATTAAGCAACAGCCACAACTACAAGTCAACTCAGTTCTCAGCTCTTCTCAGCATTGCCTCAAAATAAATACTTCTTTAACATCAACGTTCATGCTCAATAATCCGGGTTTTAAAAAAAAGAAGCTAACAAAGTTCAGTCAGGTCATCTGGATGGCTTTTTTTTTTTTTTTTGTGATGTTTCGTCCTTCATCCAAAAGGACTTACCGGTAGTCTGAGAAGCCACAACAAACCGAGTCCCACAACCAGCACACTCCTAGTGGACCAAACAGTTTGATGGTGCCAAGATGGTTTCTGGGGCCCGCCCTCTCCCTCTTCCAGAAACCGTCAAAATGACCTGACTGAACACTGTTGGGTTTTCTACCTGGATTATTGAGCATGGACTTTGACGTTTTTGAAAGACTTTGGCTATGGATGCCTCTGGGGAGTTAACGGGTGAGAGGGTGGGCCCCAGAAACCCCCTTAGAACCAGCAAACTGGTCGGTCCACTATGTGGGTGGGCTGCTTGTGGGATTCTGTTAGTTGTGGCTCCTCGGACTGATAAAGTCTGAAACATCTCAAACAAAAAAAATGTATATATACACACACACACACACACACACACAAAAAATATATATAGATGACCTGGCTGAAATTTGTTGGACTTCCTCAGACTTCTCTGCTCGGGTATTTCATTTTGTGCACTCCTTGCAACTTTGCTGTGCCGATAGTTCAGTCCAGCCAAAGGATAGTTTGACTTGATAAAATTAGACTGAAACAATTAACCAGGCAAAGACAAGATTGCTACAACTTGAACACAATTGTAGAAAAAGCCACAAGGATAGCACAGACGACCTTTGAAAATAATTTAAATTGCTTTATATTGTAAGGGAGACAACCTTTTGACTTTGACAAGCCTTCACAGCTATGAACGTGGCTTCAGTGTTGCTTGTCACTCATCTCAAATTTTGCACCAACATGACACACCATCACACCTCATCTCAAAAGCAACACAGGGATCAATACAGGAAAGAGGATGGAGCTTAAATGACATGGAAAGCTGAACCGAAGCTCTCCCTCGAGTCCAACAGGACATTAATCATGTCAGAGTTGAAAATCAAATATAAAGACACGGAAGTTTGCTCAATGAAAAGTTTTGGGAATGGCAGGAAAAATACAAATGGAGAATGTAAAAATGTCAACCCATTTCAGCTTTATTCAAATGATTTATAAGATTAAAGAACTTAGCGTTTTAATACATGAGCAAAAGCTTCTATACATCTTTGCTTAACAGTGCATTGCTAATTTGCTTAACAGCACATTGCTAATGCAAGAACCTTAAACTTCGCTTGAATTGAACACATTTAAAAGATTGTGATTATAAATTTTTATACAGTGTAGAGATTTATTTCCCCAACACGACTTCTATGTTGTTTTTAATGGCCATTTTCGATTATGGTTAAGATGTTCAGATACTGTATTTAAAAACGACTAAGTTTCCAGAGTGCACCAGGAAAGTAAAAACCAAAACTCCACTAAAATCAACTTCAATTTAATAATAATAATAATAATTGTCTAATCTTGTCATCTGCGTATGTTTCCCATACACAGACGAAATTCGTCTCTGCATTTAACCCAACCACCTACCAGGCGGTGCAGTGAGCAGCCATAGAAGGCGCTCGGGGAGCTGGAGAAATTTACAATTGAGTTTTCCAGAAAAATATGTTCTTGTTGGCCTCTTAAAAGAAAAGTTACCGAAATAGCCTCATAGTGAAGCTTTTAAGTTTAGGTGACATGTGATACAAGTGTTACAGCTTTATTAACCAGTACAACTTGTCTACTCATTAATAGTCTACTCACTAATAATCTACTCATTAATAAGCACTTCAACTTTTTTTTTTTTTTTTTTTTTTTTAACAATTGTTTTATTAACTGGGGCAACTGAACACGAGTCATCAGGCTCTGCAAAAAAAGGCTTTGGCTCTCTTGTTGCTATAAATTGTCCAACTGAATATTGAAGCACCATGTCAATAAATGTTGCAGGAAAATATTGCTTTTACTATAACCTCTAAGAATATAAGAATAATCACTGCAAAATATCACACCATGCTGATGCTGATCCGTTTTCTTGTTGCTGTGTTCATCTGTGACCATCTGCTCATACAGACTTGTGTTTGTGCTGCTGTTTGTAATGATGTTTTTCTATTACATTAGGGCTTAGCACATTTCTAGTTGATGTATTTCTAGTTGATGTTTTTCTTATGTCCTAGATGTTATTACTGTTCTTCTCTTACATTTTGTTGTTGGATGTAACTGGGACCCTGTGTACATAATCTCGTTTCATCACATGTACCACATGTGGTGAAAATGACAATAAAGACTCTCTAAATTAATCTGAAGAATAATGAATCACACTTTAAAATCGGGAAATCCTAACTTGTGGGAAAGGAGCATAACATCTCCCTTTAGTCAGATTTTCCCAATCCTGTTTGCATGAACAAGTCTCAGTAAGAGCCATTTATACCCTCACTTCTCTTCGTTTGTTTCCCCTCATTACCACGCGTGTGCCATTGATGTGCTCATTTAATTGTAATGAAGTTCTAACATTCAGACCCTTCACAGGGTGCTTCCTGCAAAGGGCACAGATCATGTGCACAATTACCAACTGCCGAGCACCAATATTTAACCACAACAAATTCTTACCCTAACCCTGCCCCTCTCCCCCACATGTACACGCACGCGGGCGCACACCTCTCTAGCCACATGGGTGTTTGTTTTTGAGAATGGATTTTTTGATGTTCCGGAGATTTCCCATCAGTTTGACCAGCATGATACAGAATCCAAATCTTGAGCTTCTCTCCATCGACTCTCTTCTAAGTCTTGTCCTCCAAAACATTTAATTTTTTTAATGGCATTGTTGCTGGTTTTGACTCT
This sequence comes from Garcialebias charrua, assembly GCA_038048925.1. Taxonomy (NCBI): domain Eukaryota; kingdom Metazoa; phylum Chordata; class Actinopteri; order Cyprinodontiformes; family Rivulidae; genus Garcialebias; species Garcialebias charrua. Next base: position 72,131 of record JBBPBX010001459.1, read on the forward strand.
CTTGTACAAAAATATATCCTAGAAATATTTTCAGATATTGAACATCAAATTAAAGGGAGTTAAATGCTTTGAGATATAATTTAAGTTTAGAAAAAGATTGTGTCATTTGTTTTGTATAAAGCTACTTTGAAGTCAGATTTACTTTTCAGTTTTAGACAACCTTGTGCATTTGTGATAAGTAGATATCTTGGGGTAGGTTGACTCCCTTTAATGGCTGGACTATTGCAATTGTTTACTATCCGAGTGTCCACAAACTTCAGCTGATCTAAAATGCTGCTGCCAGAGTTTTAATTAGTTGACAGGAAAGACATTTCTCCAGTTTTAGCTTCTCACTTGGCTCCCTGTCAATTTCAGAATTGAATTCAAAAATCGTACTTCCAACCTACAAAGCCCTCAACAACCTAGCTCCATCTTGTAATACAGATCTTACGGTTCCATATTTTACTCACAGAGCACTTTGTTCTCAGACTGCAGGTTTACAGTGCTTGTGGTTCCAAGAGTTTCCAAAAGTAGAATGGGAGGATGATCTTTCAGTTATCAGACTCCTCTTGTGGAACCAACTTCCAGTTTTTGTCTGTGAGGTTGAAACATTGTCCAGTTTTAAGACTGAGCTTAAGATTTTCCTTTTTGATGAATCCTATGTTTAGGGGTGGCTTGGGTATCCTGAGCTACCCCTTAGTTATGCCGCTATAGGCTTAGACTGCTGGAGGACATGTTTCTTCACTCTGCTGCCGTCTTTACTTACTCAACCTGTTTTGTATTTATAATTTTTTCTATCCTTGACATGTTTTTGACTTTCTTCCAATAGGAGGTACACCTGCACCTACATCTGGACCTGCCATTCTGCGTTTGTCTCTACTTCCTGTCAACTCTCAAACCCAGCCAGTCGAAGCAGCTGGCCGCTTGTCCTGAGCCTGGTTCTGCTGGAGGTTTCTTCCTGTTAAGGGAGTTTCTAGTTTCCACTGTTGCCTTATTCTTGCTCAGGATGGGAGACTGTGATGAAGTGAAGATTAAACGCGTCTGCTGGCTTCCTTGGAGAACTTTACTAATTGGCATCGAAGTTAACGCTCAATAATCTAAGTAAAGAATTCCAACAATGTTCATTCAGGTCATATGGACATCAGTTTGTGACTTCTCAGATTGATGAAGCCCTTCGGATGGAGGGTGAAATGTCAACAAAAAAATAAATGAAGAAAAAAAGGGACGGTTCAGATGACCTGACTGAACATTTATTGGTTTACCAATTGGCTTTTCTATGCATGTGTAGGTTCCCTTATAAGTCAGGTCTCTCGGTGCATCACTATTGCTATGGGAATTGCACCCCGCGCGATTACCTGAAGGAATACATTCACGCCTTTACAGCAGGGGGTGTCAGCGTCAGCCCAGAGGCCCTGCACTCTGGGTACTTGACGCGGACACCCATCCTACTTTCTCTTTTTGCCCTTCACCTCGCTTAAACCTGAACTTCGTGGGAATTCTCTGTTGTTACATCGCTCGACCAGAGGTGAGCTTGCTCCCTATGCTGAGCGTAGAGAGAAATTTCCTGTGTATTGCTGGGTTGGCGAAAGCTAGTCCGGCACTTTTTTCCTTAACCCCAAAGTTTTCTTCTCTTCTCTCCGCAGACTGCTCTTCTCTCCGCAGACTGCTTCGCTCGACGGAGCTAACTGTAGCCGTTTTTGCATTGGCCAGCCCTCCCCGGCTCTCCCAGCTTCTAACCCGGGTTCGGCGTCTTCGCATTTACCTTTTCCGCCCGGGATCCACCCTTGTTCTGGAACCATCTTCACCGTGGTTCTATCGGGCCCGGCCCCACGGACCCAGTTTCACGTCATGTACTGCTCTCATTTGATTCGTTGTTTGCAGCAGGGGCGGGACTCATTCAAACAACCTCAGCGCGAGGGTTGAATTTCATTCATATTTAACTACAGAAACCCCTAAAACAATTGTTAACTGAATTAGTATTTCTGAGTTAAATTTTTGTTAATAACTGATCACAAATCAGCTTATGTTACAACGTAAATAACAACGAAGCGCGGACCCATTTCCGCCTTTCAGCGCGGCTTGAATGTCATTAAAATATAACTAATGTTGTCTAACTGTTGCGCGCAGCCAGGGTTTTATTCTCTAACTCCTTTGTGTATCTAGAATGTCAAGAGTGGCGATTCCTTCATAAGCAACGTGAACTCCTAAGAAAATCAATCCGCCGCCGTGGCTTACGGTGTTAATGCTGTTGTGTCTTGACCAGATGAAGTGGGTTCGTGTCCCACCTGGGACAATGTTTTTTTTTTACGTTTGTCTTTTATTGGAGTAAATAAAAAGGAGTTTTGTTAAGCATTTTACCAAACAAACTCCTTTTTATCTACCAAACAAACTCCTTTTTATTTACTCCAATAAAAGACAAACGTAAAAAAAAACATTGTCCCAGGTGGGACGCGAACCCGCTTCGTCTGGTCAAGACACAACAGCATTAACGCCGTAAGCCACGGCGGCGGATTGTTTTTTTTAGGAGTTCACGTTGCTTATGAAGGAATCACCACTCTTGACATTCTAGATACGCAAAGGAGTTAGAGATTATTAGTTATATTTTAAAACCCTGGCTGCGCGCAACAGTTAGACAATATTAGTTATATTTTAATGACATTCAGGTCGCGCTGAAAGGCGGAAATGGGTGCGCGCTTCGTTGTTATTTACGTTGTAACATAAGCTGATTTGTGATCAGTTATTAACAAAAATTAAACTCAGAAACACTAATATATATATATCCAGCTAACAATTTTTTTTTAGCGGAGTCTCCTCTCTTAAAACACGAACACTCCACCCACGTGAAGAGAGCACCCCACCCACTTCCAGAGAACTGCCCACCCACTTCAAGGCGGCTCTGCGGCAAATGCGTAATGAACGCGGGTGGCCCAAAGCCACCCAGGGGCGGCCCGGGGCATTGAGGGCTGGCCAATGCGAAAACGGCTTCTGTCACATCGCTACCCTACTAAGGTCGTAGCAGACTAGCCAGCAAAAGCGACGTGACGGAAGAGACCTCTCGGACAAGGATTTTAAGAAAGCTGGCTTTTTTTCTCTCGGACATGGCTCCCGAGAAAGGAAAGCGAAAGCCAAGATTTACGAAAAAGGCTAGCAAGATGGCTAGCAAGGCGGCTAGCAAGGCGGCTAGCAAGGCGGCTAGCAAGGCGGCGAGCCCTAGCTCGCGCTCCTGCCCCAGCGGCTGCGGTTTTTCCCTTTCAGCGACAGACACCCACGAGGCCTGTCCTGTCTGCCTGGGAATGCTGCATGCGAAAATGGCGTTGGACGCACCCAACTCTTGCCCACACTGCAGCCAGATGCTAGAGGCGGTGAGGAGACACCAAGTAGACTTTGTGGCCAAAGCCATGGGTGCAGCTGCAGCGCCAACAGACCTGGGCCTCACAAAGGCTCTCACTCCCACGCCAGAGCTAGAGAGCATGGATTTGGAAGACAGTACTCGGGTCGAATAGGGCAACAGCCCAGACGTGGCGGCTCCCATCGGGGACTCCACAGCCGAATTTGACACTCGAGGCATGATGAACACTGATGAGATCTCGCCAACAGCCTCAGGTGAAATTTCTGGTGATGAAGCAGACAACGAGTAAGAAGGAGAGGAGGAGGACCTCTCACAGAACCTGGCGCCAGTGCTGCCGGAGACCGACACCTCGATCCCCGTTCTGTTTGACTTGTGCCACAGAGAGCGGACGCGCTGCAGATCCCTTGGCCAGAACCTCCACCTCGTCAACAGGTCATGAGGTTGGCAGGGAATTATTTTTATGCCAAACAATCCACAACAAGGCACACGATGCCCATCTTCTCGGATTTCCTTACAGAGCTAACTCACACCTGGGCTGAACCCAGAGCTCCCATGCTGCTCCCGCTCTCACAGTTCCTAGACGTGGCTGGAATGGAGGCAGCAGGAATAGCCAACGTGCCGCAAATGGAGGACATGCTTGCATCTCACCTGGCTCCTAGATCTTCTGGAACAAAACCAACTTTGCCCAGTAAATCCTGTCGAGCCTCAGCTGTACAGCTCAAAAAGTGTTACAGGGCTCAGGGCCTCGCGGCACGTGCGATGAATGCATCCACCATGATGCAGGCATACCTGGCAGAAAAGCTGCAGGAGCTCCAGGTGACGAAAGACAAAAAGGCTGCCACTGAGGTGCTAGAAGAAGCCTGCAAGGCCACAGACTTTGTGCTCCGCATGATGGGGCAGCTGCCATTGCACAAGGCAGATGTATGGCTGAGGTGGTCATTGCCCAACATCATCTGTGGATGACTCTGACTGACCTCCCGGAGGGTCAACGGGTCCATTTTCTGCACCACTCGATAGAGCCAACGGGACTCTTATGGGAAGCCCTGGACCGGATTCAGACCAGACTGGAACAGAGGTGTTAACAGGCTGAGGTCCTCCGGGAGGGCATGCCGAGGAGGGCTTTTGACTAAACAGGCCCTCTGCTCAGTTCTGTTGGCTTGTTCGCCCAAGTGGTACAAGAGCAAAAGTTTACATGCCCAGACTTTATTTGTAAAAGAATACAAAAAGCTGGTGACTTTACTGTATGCACAAAACATGAATGGTCTGATGTATGTGAAAAAGTCAAAAAGTTGTTGCACAATAAACAAAATAAAAATTCAAAGAACAGTTTCGTCCCTTTTCTTGAACAACGACGACACAGCTCCCCTCTGATAACAAACGCTATGAAGGGCGGGGGCTGCCACTCCCCCTCCCTCACGGTTCACGGGGTACTAGATTAGAACAATAAACCCCAGCAGGTCGCCGTAGGGCTGTCTGCAGCAGACAGACCCCGAGGCATCTGCGAACAGGTAAACCGGCTCTCACGAGGCCGTGTGAGGGGGCTCACACATTTAAACCCCCGCATCGTCGGAACTCAGAGGGCCGACAATACACAAATTCCCCAAGCCTGCAACACGTCCGCATGCCCGGAGGGCGTGCTGACAGAACATGGTGGCCATGACAACGTACCGTCATGGCCCCCAGACGCGTTTCAGCAGATGACAGAAGTGAGCCACGGGGGGGCTACAACAGAAGCCTGCAGGCCCAGGCCAGACTCACATGCTGACAAAGGGGACAACAATAATTATGCTGACAAAGGGGACAACAATAATTGTTGCAGGTGTTGTAAATAAATGTTACAAAACAAGAAATGCACCTGGGCCGAATCAAATACTTCTTCCTCATGCCCGAGAAAACCTGGACCTAATAAAATCATCCAGGTTTATAGGTGCAGAGCAGAAAAAGGATATTCGTGCAGTTTTAAGCACTGGCTTTTCATCTTGTAAAAACAACAGGCCGTGCACGACCAGTGAACCTGAAATGTGTGACCAAGCTCAACGCACTAGCCCAGCTGTGCTTTTGAATAACATCCTCTCGTCAGGGAGTTTGCAGCTCAGTCATATTATTGCAAAAATGAGCCCAGATTATCGTATTTCTAGGCGTATGGGTCACCACCACCTTGGTCAAAACACGCCCTTAGGGAAAACGTGCTTGACACTCAAGGGCGTGAATGTATTACGTTCCCATAGCAATAGTGTTGCACTGAGAGACCTGACTGATAAGGGAACTGAAAGTGCACCATAACTCATGTTCCCTGAAGGAAGAGAACGAGGTGCAACACAGTTGGCCCTTTTCAATGCTGAAGCTCGGTGAAGTGCACTTGGAGAAAGTAGGATGGGCGTCCGCGTCTTAAGTACCCATAGGGCGGGGTCTCTGGGGTGACTCCCCCTGCCGTAAAGGCGTGAATGTATTCCTTCAGGTAATCGCGCAGGTGCGCAATTCCCATAGCAATAGTGTTGCACCTCGTTCCCTTCCGTCAAGGAACACGAGTTATGGTGCATAACTTTCAGTTTTTGTACGATGCCCTGAGACAACTTTGTTGTGAACCGACAGTATATAAATTGACAGTATATAAATTAACTGAATTGAAGTACCCTCTATTCTCTGCATCATATCATTATCAAATATAATGTTAATCATACTGCAATTTAAACAAGTTAAGCATCACTGACAAGTCTGAGGAATATCAAGTGAGAGAAGACAGCTCGTTTACAGAAACAAATGAAACCAATTACTCCTTTACAGATTCATTAGATTTTAGGGCAGATCTGCACAACACACGTCACTGCTATATTTATCATGCAAACTTAAAACTAAAGAAAAAAAACTTTTTCATTGAAGCAATCTAGTATGATTGGGGTCACTGAATTTGCATAAAAACATCTTCCAACCAGAAGAGAAACATGAATTAAAAGATGTTCCCCTTCTGCATAAACACTTTTTGAATACATTGGGTGATGAGTGCTAACAGAATAAGTCCACACAGAATGAGCTTATCTTCTGAGGGAGAAGTTGTACATTTAAGCTTGTTGGAGAAATAAGCTGCAACGAATCCTGTGTCATCTGGTAGCTGCTGAATTTTGACTGTTTTCTTTGAAACAAAAAAAAAAAACACAGCTCAACCCAGACCTTCACATTTTTAGAAAGGCATTACAGCGTGAGCATGTAGAGTTCATCAGGTTTAGCAAATAAGTTAAAGCAAATAAGGGTCAGGTGTGGCAGAGTGGTTAAAGCAGTCATCCTACAATTGGAGTTGGGGGGTTTGATTCCATCAGCAGCCACATGTTGAACTGTCCCTGGCAAGACACTGAACCACACATGCCTTCGGTGTGTGTCCCATTGGTGTATGAATGTGATAAAGCACTGATTGATCTCCACAGATTGAGATGCTCTTTGTAGATATCTCCACAGATTGAGATGCTCTTTGTAGATATGCAGTAGTGCTGCATGCATGTGTGAAGAGGTAAATGAGGGCACAGACTATATTCTAAATTTCTATCTCTTGATTGGATAGAAGGTGCCATTTAAGTGCAGTTCATTTACCATATAACCCTTAAATATATCCAATAAAATGTACAAATCCACCATGTTAAACATCCTTGGAGTTTTTTTGTGTGTGTTTTTGGATTCTGCATTTTATTTGAATTTAAATTGTCACAACATTACAGAATTAGTTTTAGGTTACATTTAAAAAAATCCTAGTTTGACTATACATTTCCACAGGGTTCTGAACTTGGGCCATCAGCCACCATCCAAAACCTGCTTTTTTAAGGGAAGATACAATAATGATCATTAACAGAAGAAACATTCCCCCAAAAATACTCTGATCAACACAAGGGCCTGATTCACCAGTAACCATGTACTATTAAACTCCTTTTACTCTAAACTTGAGAACCTAGAGTACAAAAGAAAATATACACTATGCAATGGTCACTTTTACTCTGAAGGAAAAGTTGTTGTGCACGTCGTTGCCGTGCGTTATCAAAATAGCATTTATACTAAACTGTACCGATACCCGATTACAATCAATACTGATTTAATTTACAATTTTATGTCAATGTTTGTTCCACGAAATCCAAAGCTTTCAGCAGGAATTAAGTAAACAACTTTATGTCTTGGTTGACTGACATCTAACCCATTAATCCATCTGGATTGTTGACTGCATTACTCATCGGGCAAATTACAAGTCTCCGAAGCATAATAAATGTCCTGCAGCACAACTGAGCTCAATAAACTGATGGTGGGAGAAATGCTATACTTAGCTCTTGCCTTCCATCTCAACTGGAACATTAACAATGTCATCCAGAAAAGATGTACCATGGACACAATGGATGCAGACTGGTGAAGTGCTCAGACCAAGGCACCAAAGACCAGACAGAAACTCCCCCTGCTGCCTGAGTGTTAAAGAAATGTGAAAAATCCTGAACCACTCCTAAATATTTTATCTTTTGACATCAATAAAAGTCCATCAAACAGTGGGAAACTGCTTATATCCTGGAGGTAATGCAGCTAAAATCTCCTTTTACATCTGGACAAAAATGTAAATTGTGTAACTAAACATTTTGATGCAAATTGGCTGGCACATCTGTCACCACTGCTGTTACAGAAACAATTCGGTTTACACAAGTTCCTTAAATCAGACGTGGGGGGGGGGGTCACTTTACCCTGAAAACCTGAAGATTGTGGACGGAGGTTGGGTGTGTTTGCCTTGTGCTCTTTTGGTTGATAATTGTTGATTTGTTGTCTTACTTCTCTTTTCTTTCTTTCTTTATAAAAAA